>CAUYQV010077880.1:0-67825 GCA_963574575.1 Galagoides demidoff
TCAAGGCTCGGCACCTGTGGCTCAATCGGCTAAGGCGCCAACCACGTACACCTAAGGTGGCGGGTTTGAATCCTCAGCCCGGGCCCACCAAAGAACAACGATGGCTGCAACCAAAAAAAAAAAAATGGCCGGGCATTGTGGTGGGCGCCTGTGGTCCCAGCTACTTGGGAGGCGGAGGCAGGAGACTCGCTTGAGCCCAGGAGTTGGAGGTTGCTATGAGCTGTGATTCCATGGCACTCTACCCAGGGGGATAGCTTGGGCTCTGTCTCAAAAAAAAAAAAAAAAAAAACTATTCAAAAACAGAGATTTCTGTATCCTTTGACACAGTTCCATACAATTGCACATGCCTTTGTCTTTCTTTTATATTCTCTTGGAATAATTTGATTACTGAATCTTGTACTTCTGTTACCCTTGTGAAGGTTCTGGAACCTGGGCAAGGAATGGAAGCAAGTGTCTCACTTTCCAGCGACCTCTCTCACGGCATTCTAGCCCGATTTTGAGCATGTTGGAGGAGTTCCTACTTGCAGATGAAAGTACATGTAAGTAAAGTAGGTGTGAAATATTAAACAAATATTTTGGCTAATTCACATGTTTTGTACACTTTAACTTCACAATGAGAACCCACTGCTGACATTAAACGAACCAAATAACAATCCACTAATTTCACAAATAATAACCCATTTTTGACAATCATTATGTTAACTAACAATTAACTTAAGTGTGGATTGGAATTCTTATTATTTGTTTTTTGAGACAGAGTCTCACTATGTCACCCTCGGTAGAGTGCTGTGGTGTCACAGCTCACAGCAACCTCAACTCTTGGGCTTAAATGATTCTCTTCCTCAGTTTCCCAAGTAGCTGGGACTACAGACTCCTGCCACAACACCTGACTATTTTTTGTTGTTGTTGTTGCAGCTGTCATTGTTGTTTAGCTGGCCTTGGCTAGGTTCAGACCCACCAGCCTTGGTGCATGTGGCTGACACCATAACCACTGTGCTATAGGAGCCAGGCCTGATTGAAATATTGACCAAAAAGCCCTAAAAGTCGCCTTGCATAAGGAAATGGGACATTTACTTACTAGTACATTTTCTTCCCTTTTTTTTTTTTTTTTTTGGAAATGAGAAACTTCTGCTGGATATATTAGAAAACAAAACAAAAAGAATCAATAATAACATCAATCAGAGGAATATACCTCTTTTAGGTATTTTTTTCCCCAATGCATATATACCGTAGGAGCAAAATAGAAGGACATTATTGGCACTGTGTCATAACTTGTCTCTTATTAACAACATATTATAAATACCTTTTGGTGTCACTAAATATAAATATGAACTACGTGGTCTTAATTTAAAAATAACTGGTTTCAACATTACTTCCCCCTGCACCTCGGGAACTCTTAAAATCTCCTTACTATACCTGTGTTGGGGGGATATGTCTGACATTGTTACCCAAAAGAAAATATCAGTTGTTCATCAAATGTGTCTGTACTATTCCCTCCCAGCACTGTTTTGACAGGAATTACACAGGATTTTCAATGAAAGTATTGGCACAACCTGAAAAGCAACCTCTTTGATGTTCGCAGATGGCATAACTGAAGCCGTTTGATGCTGCTGGGCATACATTTTGTTATATTTTGTTATGGGAATGGGGTCAATGTGGCCATAGATCGAAGCCTGGGCACTTTGGCAGTGGTGAAATCAATGCTGCTTTGCATTTTCTTTATTGATAGGCTCTAGAGCACCACACTTAGACACAACCAGGCATTCATGTTTTAATAAACACTTCTCCAAAAAGTAGATGCTAATTCTTTGACATCTGATAGAAACAGCAAGCAGAACAACCCTCATTTATAAGGAACAAATGATGAACTGTCAACAAACAGTTTTCCTTGTTTCATTTCTTAGATCTCATTGATACTGGGCCCACCTACCTGATGGTTATGATGGTATCAACATATATATTTATATATAATGTCTCCACATTGCAGTTTTTTAAATCATAGTTCTTTGCTGTTATTGCTCAAATAAAGTAAATAATTTTATAAGTAAAAAACGAAATGGAAAACAAACTTCAGATCAAAGAAGAAAACCAAAAAGGCTTCCAGGTTTTTATCTCCCCACTTAAGAGGAAGGCAAGACACTTCATCATCTCGCCTTTCACTGGTGTTCAGTCTCTCAGGCCCTCCTCAGTTTTATGAACCAAGAGCCACCAGAGGGAAATAGAAAGTTGAAACATATAAATATGTCAAAGAGTAGAAAGGTGAGGCTCAGCGTTTCCCATGTGGGTGTGTTTTGATATTGTGTCGATTTGCTTATCTCTTCTCTAGCCTCAGAGGGTAAAAATGAAAGTGCAAGAGACCCTGACTGAAATGAGAAATGCTCTTCCAGGGGCTATGATTCCGCACAACCTAGGGCCCCAGGATTCACAGGATCTGTGGTGAAGGGCAATTTTTTTCATTCACTGTTTATTTTCAATCCTCGGTCTATCATGGACTAATGTCAATATTTTGATCAAATACAAAACTGGGCTTTTGGTTGTCATGTCGACGCCAAATCACTATAAATGGTTTTAAACACTTACTTTCAATGTCTGGACCACTTAGCAATAATTTGAGTGGTACTGATCTAGTGGACTAAGCATTAGTCTCACAGTTTAGAGGTTGATACTAATGTCTATTTGGAGGCTAAAAGTCCAAATGACCAAGTTAGATCGTTCAACTTGTTAAGGACTCTGGTGTTTTAGGTTTAAAGTCTCTCAGGTTTGTTTTAGGATCATATGACATGTTAGATGCTAAATAGCTTTGATTAAAAATGTTTCCAGGAGGCTGGGCTTGGTGGCTTACGCCTGTAATTCTAGCACTCTGGGCGGCTGAGGTGGGTGGATTATTGCCCTGAGCTCACAGGTTCAAGATCAGCCTAAACAAGAGTGAGACCCATCTCGAAAAATAGCTGGATGTTGTGGCAGGTGCCAGTAGTCCTAGCTACTTGGGAGGCTGAGGCAAGAGAATTGCTTGAGTCCAAGAGTTGGAGGTTTCTGTGAGCTATGATACTACAGCACTCTACCAAGAGTGACATAGTAAGACTCTATCTCAAAAAAAAACCCCAAAAACAAAAAACAAAAAATGTTTCCAGAACTACACATAACCTGACTAGAGAATTTGTTACCAGTTCATTTGGTAACTTCAGTGCATCTGATTTCAACATTTGCTGTGGAAATTTGTTTCTTGAGCTTCTGGGAGTAAGCACTAATAATTGGTAACATAAAACCAAGAACATACACACACATACAAGTAATATAACCATCATAGATACATGTGACCTGGAGAGAAGTGGTACAAGAAACCCAAATGGGTCTAAAGGACATGCGATTGACACTGTCTTCTTTTAAATTCATCTTGTTCTTTTTGGGAGACAGAGTGTCACTTTGTTGCCTTCAGTAGAGTACCTTTACATCACAGCTCACAGCAACCTCAAATTCTTAGGCTCAAGTAATTCTCTTGCCTCAGCCTCTCAAGTAGCTGGGAGCTATAAGCACCGGCCACAATGCCCAGCTATTTTTAGAGACAGGGTCTTGCTCTTGCTCAGGCTGGTCTTGAACTTGTGAGCTCATGCAATCCACCAGCCCTAGACTTTAGAGTGCTAGGATTACTGGTGTGAACTACCATGCCCACCCACCTTAAATTCTTTTAGATTTTTCCCAAGGAAGGCAAATTTTCTCACATTGAAAGTGGCTTGATGGATCCTGGTCATGCTTATCTTAGACAAGTATATAATATTTTCTCTTTACTTTGGATAAAATGGGTTTATTGTAATTCGCAGTGAGACACATGTTGTATTTTAATCTGGGAAAACACTAATGTATCTGTAAAAATTTTAAACCCTTATCCAAGATAGGATTATAAATCCATGAAATGTTTATAAATACATTGCTCCTGGGGTGTTAGGTTTTTGTGTGCCATCACAGCTTCTCTACCCAATTTTTATTCTAGAAATAGGCCGGAAGTTTGCCTAAGCTGACTCTGAAGAAAAGAGGTGAGCAGATCCCATCCAAAAACATCGGCAGCCAAACAGATGTGGTAAGAGTGATGGTTCTGATGTTACAAGGCACCTGGCTGCTGCTCCCAGCTTTGGGAAAACTGCATCCAGAGAATTGCCTTGGAAATGAGTCAAATGATCCATGATGAGAGAAGCTGATTTATTTGTCTAAATTTAGGCAGAAGGCATCGAAACTACCTCCACTCAACAAGGTTTATGCAAAGCCATTATAATATTTCCACATTATCTCTCCCTTTATTAATTCATCCAGGCAGTCTATTTGCTTTTTGGTCCAATGTAGCCCATTGAGCAGACATCTTAATTGAGTTGTTCATAATGATGCCTAAATCTTTTTTGTGAGGGGTGCCAGCTAATTCAGAGCCCATCAGACCCATTAGTGTGTGGGAACTTCAAACGATCTTTTCCAATATGCATTACTTTGCAGTGAACTACTCGAAAGTGCATTGGCCATGTGTAACCTAATCAATTTCTCTTTTAGTTTCTTTGGGAATACTAGAGAATTGCCCAGTGTTTCAGCTAGCCTTAATGTAATGCTGTGATCTCATGGTTAAACTGGTCAAATTTCAATTCTAACTCTCAGGATTTATGTTTTCAGAGGTTGTTTGGCTACCAAAACCTTAAGGTTTTTTTTATGTTAAGCCAAAGTTATAGTTGAAGTTTTTTTTCTTTTTTTGTTTCAAAAATATGAATTTGAAAAAAGCCTTGGGCATTACAAAGCTTTAAAGAATGAAGAAAATCAGAATGTGTATGCTTTCTGATGAAATCTTATGTAGAGGAAATACACTTTATATTAAACTGTAATAATGGATTCCATAATGGAAACCATGTCTAATAATCTAATAATTCTTCACATACAGTATAACTTCTGTAAGTTGATCACTCAATGCACTGTAACAAAACTGGTTAACATATGAAGGTGATCAACAGAAAGGACTAAGCCTACTGTAGTGTACACATGGTGCATTTCCAGTCAATAAAAATTAGGTCAACGTAGAGGTGTCAGGGCAGGGAGGTGGCCATCTCTGTCGGTTCCACTATATTTGAATCTAGCATAGCTCTGATTTTTGTTCATATTCTATGATTTGAAATGAATTGAAATAAAACAGATTTTTTTTTTGTTTTTAAAAATTCTCCCTTAATAATCTTAAGCATTTAGTACCAAAAACAATCTCTTGGGTCTACCTTCTTTTTCTTTTTCTAAAAGAGATTGGCTTACTTTAAGTTTTCCTGAGGAGTCAGGCATCTAGTTCATATATTATAAAAGAGAAAGAATTATGTTCTGTGATACAATGACTCCTTCTTTCTTTCCTTTTTTTTTCTTTTCTTTTCTTTTTTTTTTTCAGTTTTTAGCCAAGGCTGTGTGTGAACCCACCACCTCTGGTATGTGGGGCCAGTGCTCTACCCCTTGAGCCACAGGTGCTGCTCCAGGACTCCTTATTTCATCTGTATTTTTACAAATGTAAAGTGAAAATCAATCATAATATTTGGCCTCTGGAATGCAGCATATTTAGATTAGTTATAAGGCTAACCATGAGATTTAACCTATTGTTCTTTCATCCTTGACTTCCTAATCTCTCAAAGGTACACTGAAAATAATTTGAGATTTTTCCGAATGGTTATGTGTTTACCACAGAGATAAAATTTTACTCTATGGAGAAATAAAATTTGGTGGCAGCTCTGTTGACCACTGTGCTCAACACCTCTAGTCCCAATACCATCTAGGCTTTGTTCTTAGACTTCGTGCTCTTAGTTTTCATAAAACTACGATAATAATGAAAGTAAGTACTGATTATGTGATATCTTTGATTTAGTTAGTTCTGGTTGACTTGCGATCTCAATATAATATTAAAGGTAGTAGTAGCAACAATACTCATTATTATTCATAATGTTATAAAATTTGTATTAAAAGAATAACTTTTTACAGGCACCAGGTGAAGGTCAATAGAAATTATTTGATTCTTCAGCTCCAGACTCTTAAGTATAATTTTGACTTGAAAGTGGCAAAAGAAAACCCATATGTGTGGATGATAAATAATGCCCGGTGTCCAATATACTTCATAAAATTTAGACATCCCTTTATAATCAGTGGAGAACTCTGATCACCAAGGATGATCAAGGGAGAGGTTGTTTATTGACAAAGGTTTCTCTTGATGGATAGGAGCCAGGCATCGTGCTCAATTAGCTGTTTAATAGATTATTTTGGTGACAATGATACAAGTTTTACTTGTTACAAGTGTCAACATTTTTAAAGTCAACTTTGGCAATTACTTCCTCATATATTTGTGGTGTTATCAATTACTTCAAGAGCCCTGGATTTTCTCAGACTCCCTGTAGAATGATTCACATTCACTAGCAACCAAGGTCATTGAAAAGGAACTAGCAACAAAGAAGATATGAAACAACTTTCCAATGATTTGATTCTAAATAATTGCCTATGCCATTGTATATTTAATATAGATGCACTAACTCACAAAATTATATATGAAAAGAATAATACTTTTCTGTGATGATGCTTTGGTCCACTTTTTCTCAATTTGAAATCATGGAATTAAAAATAGAATAGGACCTAAGAATCCACTATTTTAATAGTGGACACAAATTGATACTCACTGCTTCATCTCTGACAAACCAGAAACATAGACCCATTTTTTTATTTCATGTTCTTAGCAGGTAAGTTATTTGAGGCTAAAAATTAACTTTTAATGTATTTTGTGAACACATCTTGCAAGGATCTGAGCTATTAATAAATTTTGTTTGGAAAAAAAGGCATCAATGTGGAGAATGGCCATTGCCATAGAAAACTTCATATCTGATGCCTGTGTGGGGTTAGGCAGAGAGGAACAGAGCTGTTTAGTCACTTTATTCTTTGGTCCAAGGATCTGGGTTACTACATTTGGAGTAAGTAAATTATCTCTTCCTGAATACACTGCCACTCATCTTGTTCATCACAAATACCTGCGGAATAAACCACAGCTGCAGGTATTTCATACCCAGAGCAGAAAGAAAGTAGCTAACATAAACTAACAAAATCAAAAATTCAGGAAAAGAAAAATGGGAAATGAAGAGTAAATTTGATGTAGCAATAAAGCAAAAAAAAAAAAAAAAGAAAAGAAAAAAGAAAAAAAACAAGAATTAGAGGAATATCATGAGAAAAAAAGCTTCAGTTTAGAAAAGACTTATTATAATGCCTATAATAAAGTTTCTTAATACGGATTAAGAAAGAAGAAAAACCTGGTCAGATAGATAAGTGTAATAAAAAGCATCCTATGTGTGAATGCATGTGTGTGAGTATTTTCAACCAACTTGATTGATGTATAATTTACGTATAAGAAAAAGCACATAGGTTAAGTATAAAGTTCAGTGAGTTTGAAAATATTGGCCCCTGGGTAACCCCCCCACAATCCAGATACCAAATGTCTCCTTTTAATTTAGACCTTCTTACTCATCTCAAGCAGCATCTAAAGCAGCCACAGTAGCTGCTTGTAGAAAAGGTGCAACAAAGTATGAACTCATTAAGTAGAGTTTTGTAAATCTCAGTGGAGGGTATTGGCTTCAGAGGGGAGTTCAGGCTCAAAAGTTTGAGAGCAGGGCAGCGCCCCATATACCAGGGCAGGTGGTGGGTTCAAGCCTGGCCCTGGCCAAAATTACAAAAAAAAAAAAAGTTTGAGAGCCAAAATTATAATTAGCTAAACAAAAGGCCTGGGAAGAAGGCTGAAGGAGTTTCTATGGGACTGCTTTCCTTCTCTTGGTCTTGCTTAAAGATGTCGTGGGCTGGAGCCATGAAGGCGAGTTAGAAAACTAAGACTTAGCCAGTTAGCTCCAGTGCTATGGGAGAGAAGGAGGGCAGAAAGAGCGATGTGGTATTTTCAGTACTCAGGGCCAGATTCTCACATCTCTAGCAGTCCTAGGAGTTGTGTGTGAGAGCATCCAAAATCTTTCCCTCTCTCCAAAAGGGGAAGGGAGTGCCAGAGAGAAAGAGCCTGTGGGCCTGGAGCAGGTACATTGATTATCTATCCCCGGAGGTTGAGGGAAACACAGGCATCAGCAGCAGGCGCTGACACCAAAGCCTCCTGCCTGCTCTCCCAGTAGCCTGGCTGTGACCTAAACTTGCCAGAACTTGAAGAGTTCTGAGGAGAAAGGGGAAGGGGAAATCCTGGAAAGCAAGAAAGCACCAACTTGACCCAATTAAGTTCTCTGCTGCCATGGAGAATGGAGCTCAAAGCAAACATAGGTTGAATTTGAGGAAAAAAGTTACTTTTTTTGCACACCTAAATTCTGAGAAATTTGTATACACTGCATAAGCAGAATAAGTAAAACTAATGTCATCTTAGAAATCAATAATGAATGAACATCACTCAACGGTATTGAGCAACTGTTTGTATGGCACTTGAGAGCTGAGGAGGGGTTTTATGTACTTAATCTTATTTGGTCTCTTTGATAACCTCCAAGTAAGCCAGTCGAAGACTCTTCCTATAGGTACAAGTGTGGACAGCTGTAACGCCATCCTTGAATGTTCATTGATTCAGCTCATCCAAGACATTAATGAAATGCCCTGTACTTGTCATTTCTTGGCCTCCTATTTTCCCTGGACTACATTTTCAAGAGTCTGTGTGGGATGGAGGGCTGGATGATCAAAGCATGATCAGGGTAGGAAATGGTACAACCAAGGTGTGACTGTGCCCATAGACAGAAGTGGACACAGAGATGATGAAGAATAAAAGAGTGAGTTCTTGAGAACTTCTGCTAGTGCTGCAGAAAGGAAGGAGACCCCAGTTAGTGACATCCTAATGCCCAGAAGTGATGACTTACATGATATGGAGAGGGAACAAAAAAAAAAAAAAAAGGTTCACAGGTGGAGAATCCTTAGTTATCTGACTCACAAGGCTGTAGAGGCGTCAGTAGCTCTGTTTGGCAGTGAGGAAGAACCTGAAAAATCTAAAACAACTTGGAGAAATGAAACTGGTTTCACAGATTAGTCCTTGGATACAGGAAGCCAAGGTGTTTGCTGTCCTCGAGTGTGGCCTATAAAAGTCCAGACATGCACTTGTCCTCCAGGGAGTGCAACATCTGGCAGCTGGCTGACAAGTTCATTCACAGCTAGGGCCCCAGCCACTGGCTGAGATGTGAAGTTTCATCTCAGCAGTTTAGAGATTAGAAAGTTTCAATTTCAGCTTCAACTGGGGTCCTGGAAGGGAAATCAAGGCAGTAATCCTGTTTGTGGTCTATGTCAAAGCAGAGGGGACCAGGGGGAAAATAATGGAAATGAAGTGTGTGGTAGCATGATCCCTTCCCTGACACTGTGGGCTGACACTGCCGCTGACCTTCTGATGCTACTTGTGTCTACGGAAGACAGGGAATGAACAGCATGGCAGAATTTGAGCCAGATTGGAAAGTCCTGTCTGTCAAAATGTACTGGCCATCCATTTGGCACACTACTGAGATGTGAAAGAGGTATTTGGAAGACAAGCTTTGACTAGTGGGCCATTCATAAAAAAGAGAGAGAGATAGAAAGAAGGAAGGAAGGAAGGAAGGAAAAACACATACACACACACATAAAGTAGTTTTAACCAGATAGCTAAAGAATTTTGATAGTAATTTATAATTTTAACAGGGTTTAAGGCAGGAAAATTTTCCTAGATAAATAGCAGGAAGAGTGCCATTTTCCAAGGCAGACTAGGATCTGCAAAACAATTTCAAATGACCTCTGTCATATATAGACGTTCATTTGACTCTTTGTTTAACCAACCTATAGAACAGCAGTTTCTGGTTTTATGAAAGGTAATTTTTCCTTGATGAGGGGTGTTTAGGGATACTTCAAGTGCATTCCAGCATTACCAGGCATTAGATTATGAGGCATCAGAGTCTTACGAGGGGTACACAACCTAGATCCCTTCCATTCACAGTTTACGTTTGGGGTCCTGCTCCTGTGAGAATCTAATGCCGCCACCTACCTGAGAGGAGGAGGAGCTCAGGAGGTGATGGGAGTGGTGGGGAGCGGCTTTCAACACAGATGAAGCTTTGCTGGCTCACCTGCCTCCTGCTGCGTGACCCAGTTTCCAACACATACCATCAGGCCAGTCCAGTGATTTCAATTTCTTCCTGAAGTCCTTCTGTCCTGTCAGTCAATTTTGACAGAACCCTAAGAAGGGCATTCAGACTCCACTGGTTTGTTTGTTGTTTGTTTCCATGCATGAAGAACAACAACAACAAACACACACACACAAAGCACATAAATTCTGGAAAAATAGGAGCAAGCTCCTATATACCTATAATGCCTACAACATCTAGCAGAGTCACTGTATAGTTTTAGAAGCACCTAGTACACCAGATAATCCATCTTTAAGTTTTGAGTCCTAGCTACTCTTTGAGATGCTTTGCAAGGAGTATTTTATCTGACTTCACAGCTAACTTACGAGGTAGGTATGATATCCCCATTTTCCTGGGATCTAAAAAAACACACATCAACAGAATTTTAGTTCTAAAAGAAAAACATGTTAACAAACATGTCGCCCTGTTTTCTAATCAGCTCCTATGCCAGACCATTGTCTCCCACAAATAAAAATGAATGAGACACCAGTGTCTCCAGCAAATAAGACGACGAGGTCCAGGCCACTTAAGTCAGTTGCCCAGGGGCATGTTTTGTTATATGACAGACCTAGGATAAATGTAGGTCATTTCATGTTCATTTGTCTTTCAACTACACCATGCCTTTTCTTAATTATAATTAAGAAAAACAAGTAGTAGCCCTTAGAAATACAAATATATAAAACAAATGAGGTCTGGTTACCGTGATTAAATAAATTAAACTCTGTGTGAGCTAATTATATAGATAGCCTTTAACAAAACATCAGGAAAGGAAATAAAATAGCACATTGAGATTCCAAATCCTTGAAAGCTCATCAGACTTCTTTATAACCAAGTTTGTGTCAATGGTTTGGAGCCACTTTGATCTTCATTCTTACAAGAGATCCGAAGAAGGCACCTATTAAAATTTCATAGGTCATAATTAATGATCCTGCTCATAAAATTGCTTCTATTATCTCTGGCTCTGATAGACAGTTTACCTACAGGGAGAATTTTCTTTGCAGCAACACATGGAAGATCATAAATTGGCTGGTTCATTAATTTGGTAGGTCTTAGAGAGCTGAAACCTCTTTCTTTTTAAACTGATGTTTTCAACATAAGTTTACAAGGACAAGAAATGGACAGGCTCTTATACCCCCTGCTTTCTAAATTTACTACCATGCCTGAGGTTATGACAATTTGAGGAAACTTTTGATTACCAATTCTTATTGCTGTTTTCCCACCTCCGTGCCCTTGTGTCTGCAGGTCTTGCTTCTATGGCTGTATGGTACACATCGTGGGCACGAGAGAAATCTGCTTCTTCTGGGACCTTGCTGCATGAAGTGAAGTGTGCGGAACAGATGTCATTCTACACTGGTCAGTCCATCGAGGCTCTTCCTTCCTCCTAGTTTGTCGTCTTCCTCTACCATTTCTCCCTTTCTCTTTCCCACACCTCTCAATGATTATTACACATTAAAAATACACACACACCCCAACAATTTATTAATTATCAGAATACAACTGAGCCAAGAAAACTTTTCCTGGCCACACTGGCTTCCTCTGTGCAACCAGAGAGTTCTTTGGTTTCCCATCTACTGTCGGAAGACATGACTTACATGGATAAAGCCCCAGTTTGAATGTGATTCACAAATGCTTATCAAGTTAAATACTTGGTCCGAAAATGTATAATAATAAAGGAAAATATACTAGGGGCAAGAAAAATCACACGGTAATTTAAACAATAAGTCCCATTGGCCCATTTGGCCTTTTGGATCATCTGCCTCTTTAGGGATTACTCACTGCACTTAGTATTTTATCTGAAATTGTTTTCCATCCTTCACAGACTTTTTGAGGGCAAGATGATAAAAGTTATTAGTTGGTGTAAAATAGAAATTAAATTTGCTTTAAATAATACACTCAAGTGACACACCATACCAAAAATGTTGACTTGGTTGCCTAGACCATATGGATATAGGAGGAGGGGTTAAGTACAACGGAGAAGATATAATTTACACTTGGTTATTAGCTTAACCAATGTTGTCAATAGTGGATTTTCCTTTTGCCTTGGGGCTAGCTGGAAATGGTAAAATTATCTCCAGTTCAATCACCTGGCATCTGCCATTCACAGTGTGAATAATACAGTACTTAAATCTTGATAGAACAACCCATCTCGCGTAGACTTTGAAACGTCACAGCTTGGAAATTACATCTCAAGAAACCAGAATCAAATATGACACATCGACCTAAAGTAGGCAAGGGTCAATAGCCCATTAGCAGTTCCCCAGAGAGTTTGTGTTATAAGTGACCTTCCCTTTCCACTGCCACTCTCATCCAACTGCATGGAGAAGAGACAAACTAATCACTTGCATATACTAAATTTGCTGCAGGCCATTGTGTGATAAATTGTCCAATTTCACTAAGCAAGGTAGCTTTGAAAAAGGAAGAAAATTCAGTCTCAGAGAATACAAAGTCATTGTGTGGTCAGGTCTCCTGTCGTAATGCAGCTGGAAAAATATGTGTTTTCTGGCAACTTCTCCAGTCTTGTTGGGTGTGTGGTGCATGAAGGGTGTGCCTGTTTATAAAACAATCACCCATAAATCTCTCTGGCCAGAAGGACTTGGTTATTTAAAAAAAAAAAAAAACAACTGGATATCATCTCATGGATTTGGGGGTTTTATAATTTTGTTCTTATAAGAAAACAAAGAATAGAGCATGAACATTTGGAGCATACTACAGGACTCGTCAACTTGACAACCTCTGAAATATGTTTTTTTGCTTATAAACAGAAATAATAATTTGAGTTATAGCAATATTGGAAATGATGACATACTAAGTTCTACTGCCTGACCTAAGAGTTAGGTAGCCTGGGAAAATTCTAGGAATGCCTTGCCATGAAGTCTATTTAAGTTTAACTGCTTTTGCTAATTTTGTATCAATGCTTTTAGGCAGTAATGTTAGAGGTAGTAATCTGTCTACTGGCCAATTCTGGACAGATGGTAAATGGGAAAGTTAGTGGGGTTAAAAAATGGGGTGGCCCTACCTCTCAGCTTAGTCCTCGTTTGAGCTTCACTTCATCTCAAATGTTAGTTCCTTTCATTTCTGGAGTAATTCCAACAGATTTTGCCAAAGGGTATAGATTTGCCATCCATACATATGAACTCACTACAAAAACAAAAATATAATTGGGATGATAGCAACATATAAAAGTAAAGATTGAATGTGAACTGCCACTTGGAGTAGACTTGGAGAAATTTCAGGGTAGTGTGCGGAAATTCAAGGGAAAATGAGGTGTAATTGCCTCCTTCAGCCCTCGCCTCCCACAGATTGCCTGATCACCTTTCAGTGTGGCAAGAGATTAAGAGATGCTTCCACATCTGTGAAAGCTGGAAGGAGGAGGGCAGTCTTAGAATTGTTGTTCTCCTGTGACAAAATAGTACGTTGGCACGAAGGGGAAGTTCACCAGGGAAGAAATGTGGCCACAGGGGTGTCACCAGCTGAGATGCTACTTTATCCTGGAGAGGGCATTTGCAGCCCCAGAAAGCCCTCTTTTCTCTGGGTCGTGCTTAACAAAGGTTTCCTTCTCCTCTGGAGCTAGATGTGCCCATGACCAACCATTAGTATGGTTTATCTGGGAATTGCCCAGACACATATGGCAATTCCTTGTCATTTTTATAAGTAAGTTGGAGAGCCACATAATTAGAATGCTCAATAGAGTAAAAGAACCTATTTTATTATTCATTGAAATGTTTGTAATTTTTCCCCCCACTTTTTAAGCTTCTCTTAACAGTGACCAAATCAGCTACCTTCTACTCCATGGCTTCTTTCTTTCCAAACTTTCTGTTTCTAGACTTCCCTTATCTTCCAGCCTCTGAGGCACAGCATGGATGGAACATCAATGGATTTGTAACAAAAGTATCTAAAAGCATCACATTAAGGAGAACACAGATAAATCTCCAACCAAAAAAGAAAAAAGGTATAAGCTTTTAAAATGCAAGCTGAGTCAAAGAGAAAGAGAAAGATTCAATGAGGCATTCCCTACTTCTTTGAGGACTAAAACCTTACATCAGAGGAATCAAGCACTCTTATTTGGAGAGAAACTTTTCAATGGCTGGGTTTCTGAAAATGAAGTTGATATGCATTAGCAACTAAAATACCACAGATAAAATAGTGGCAGAAAATATACATTTTTACCCAAATTAAGTAAAATTCCATTTAAAACAAGTGCAAGTAATATTTCAAAGTTGTGTTTTATTAACATTCAAGCATAAATGTCTATATTTATGCATTTTATAACTAAGTCAAATTATTGTGGGTATTTTTTGTTTATCTAGTTGAACATAAATGTCTTCTCCAAAACTTTTTATGCTATTTAATACAATGAAGAGTAAATTCATAAGTTGTGATGAGTCTTGTGGGAATGAAGCAAATGCTATTTTTCCCGTTTTATAGGTTAAGAAATAGAGTTTGTAGATCTTCTTTGCCCCAAATTCAGGAATCTATCAATCAATATATAATGCCACTTCCAAACACCTAATGTTGTTAAAGCCAGAAGCATTTTATGTATTCATCATTCCTCACTAAATATAAGAACTGCCACAGAAATGCCTAACTTTGAAAATCCTATAGCAGGATTAAATAAGCTCAAGACTAAGCAGTAAATAGGAATACTTAAGCAAGAAGAAGAGAAATGAATACTTAGCTTGTTTCTGCTGCCAAGCTAATTTGTAGTCCTCCCTTTAGGTCAGAGTGTTCCTAAGAAGCTGGATGCTTCCAGGGGTTGGCCTGGTCTCTAGACCCAGTTCCTGAACTGTTGTGGAGCTGAGCACAGCTACCTCATCCAAATGTCAGGAAACATCAACTATCCTTCTCACTGAACATCTGAGATAGCTCATTGGCCATGATGGTAAAGAGCCAGGAAACCAAAGCTTCTTCTTTACCTGTTATTCCAGAACAGAAGGGAAGAAGGCCATGGTGCCAGGACACTTAACCCAAGGTTGCAGAGTCAAGATCAGCCTTCCGGTCCCTGACATCTAGACTAGCTGTGATGTTCATGGCTCTTCCTGGTGATGCCTCTCAAAACTCCTCCTAACCATGGTGATTTTCAGAAGACAGTTCTTGCTGTCTCTGTTCAAAATACTTTACCACACAATCAACTTAAAGTGTTCCAGGAAGAAATCAGCCTCAAAATGCTGAGGATATTGGCTTGGCGCTTGTAACTCAGGCAGCGAGGGTGCCAGCCACACTTAGGGAAATGGAATTCTGTTTCAGGGGTGACAGTTAAATCCAAAGGGAACTTCCTTAAGAAGTACAGATATCTGGCAGCCAACTCTTTGGGATAAAACTCTCTCAGAGATCACAGGCTACCAAGTGAATTCCAGATAGCATGGATTAAACTGGACAAGAATAAAGGATTTCTTCTGAAAAAAACAAAACAAAACTACAAAAAAAACTTTCTATGTAAGTTTACAATAATCATTAGTAAGTTGGTAATTGAATACGATTTATATTGGATGCCATTCTGCTAATGTTCTCTTTGTCCAGAGCGCCTTAAAAAGAAAATAAGCAAGATTTTATTATATCCAGTATGCAAATAATTTCAACTTCCTTAGCACCTAGAAAATTTCCATTGTTATTGTTATAATTATCATTTAGAGATGGCAACTTGTTTTAATGCAATTGCTTTCTACAATTCTGTGAAGAAGCCTCTGGAGTCATGATCCTTTTGAGCCGAAGAGGAAGGTGAGGCCTGATGAGCCCAATGATTAATCCTCAGAATCAAAATTGAGTCCTGGACTGGGCTGAGATAAACCACGGGTCCTTACTCGCATGAAGTATTTATACTTTTTAAAGATTTTAAATAAAATTTTTTGCTTCTCTCCACAATATTCATTAGTTCTAATCATATTATGGTCCCAATGTAGCTATTTTAAAGTGAAATTAAAAGGCAGCCCAGCTTTGGATGGTAAGAATTATTGAAAGAGGTGTCTGGAGAGCCATTTAAAATTTTCAAGTAAAAAAAGAGAGAGAGCGTGTGAGAGAGCTGTTCTTTTCCTTTTAAAAATTAAGAAATCAAATATAGAAATAGTCTAATTTACATTAATGATCTGCAATCTATGAAACAATTTTTAACCATTTTAAAGTGAAAAGCTAGTGATTATGTGGGTGAGAAGATGGCGATAATAACCATAAATCTTTGAAAGCTGTGGATGTGCGAGGTAATAGTATATAAAAATGAGGTTGGCTGGGCTGGCTGGCCCGAGTGAGAACTTTCTTTCCTCTTCTTCTTCTTCTTCTTTTTTTTTTTTATCAAGTCATATATACATAGATCATGAATACATTTATACCCTTGTGGGATTCATTGTGTTGATTATTTGTACAAATTAGTGTTTACATCCTACTAATTAACATATCTTTCACCTCAGTTCCTTAATCACAGTGGTAAGACATTTGTGTTCAATATTTGATATATTTGACTTGTACCCTTGCAATATGCTCCATAGGTGTAGTCCCATTGTTAACCCTCCCTCTATCAAACCCCCCCCCTTCATATCCACCTCCCCTTACCTCCTTCACCCTGGGCTATAGTTGTGATTCATCTCTCATATGAGAATGTGAGTGATCATAATTGGTTTCATAATAGTACTGAGTACATCGGATTTTTTTTTTTGCATTCCTGAGATACTTTACTAAGAATATTTTCTAGCTCCATCCATGTAAGCATAAAAGAGGTAAAGTCTCCATCTTTTTTTTAATGCTGCATAGTATTCCATGGTATACATAAACCATAATTTATTAATCCATTCATGGATTAATGGGCACTTGGGCTTCTTAAGATATGAAACTCTAACAATTCTTGGAGAGAGTACAGGAGAAACACTTGAAGAAATTGGCCTGGGAGAAGACTTTATGAGGAGGACCCGCCCAGGCAATTGAAGGAACATCAAAAATACATTACTGGGATCTGATCAAACTAAAAAGCTTCTGCACTGCCAAGAACACAGTAAGTAAAGCAAGTAGACAGCCCTCAGAATGGGAGAAGATTTTGCAGGTTATATTTCCAACAAAGGTCTAATAACCAGAATCCACAGAGAACTCAAACGTACTGATAAGAAAAGAACAAGTGACCCCATTTTATTGTGGGCAAGAGACATGAACAGAAGCTTCTCTGAAGAAGACAGGCACATGAAAAACACACGAAAAAATGCTCATCATCTTTAATCATCAGAGAAATGCAAACCAAAACCACTTTGAGATATCATCTAACTCCAGTAAGAGTAGCCCGTATCACAAAATCCCAAAACTACAGATGCTGGCATGGATGTGGAGAAAAGGGAACACTTCTGTACTACTGGTGAGAATGCAAGCTAGCACATTCCCTTTGGAAAGAAGTTTGGAGAACACTCAGGGATCTAAATGTAGACCTGCTGTTTGATCCTACAATTCCTCTTCTAGGTGTGTATCCAAAAGACCAAAAATCACTTGGCAACCAAGATATTTACACCAGATTGCTCATTGCAGCTCAATTCGTAATTGCCAAGTCTTGGAAGAAGCCAAGTGAGAACTTTCAAAAGGAAAGCCCTAAGTCATCATTCTGAACCCTAGAGAGGGTGGAGCTTGCTTATCTTTAGATTACGACAGTTGGCACTTCCTTTCTGGTTTCTTAGCTGCCCCAGTGGGCATTGTGTGGGGTGGAGTCAGGTCTGCAAATGAGGACTGGCTTTTCTTGACCTCCCTGCCAGGGAGAACAGGGCTAAGGGCAGTGCAGGGAGTGGGAGTCCTGGATGTTCATGGGAAAACCCCGCTTGTGGACTCCAAAGACAATCTTCCTCACCTGCCCCATGCCCCCTTGCTGGAGATAAATGTTCTTTTCTCCTAACTTGTATCACAAAAAACAAGGTGTGTGTCAACTGTTGTAAGTCTTTTCTCCTTCCTTCTTCTTCCTACTAGGCCGAGTCCTTCTGAGCGAAATAAATATTATTGCTTCATGGGGGAGGGGTAAACGACTGAGAATAGAGGGGGGAAGCACAGAAGACGGAAGTGGAGAGGGAGTTAGGTTTGCATCTATCAGTGAGCAGAGGGAAGAATAGCGTCCACCAGTGATTCTACTAAGAACCAGAAACAGTCATGACATGTGCAAATTGAATTATAGGGTTGTTTGGAAACACAGTCCAATTGTCCTGTTTCCCAGTTCCAGATCCCACATCATCCTTGGGAAAGAATACCTCATGGAAACTGGCATGCAAAACAGTCAGAAACAAATTGTATATGTGTGCATGTGTACTTTTAAACATACTCAGGGGTGCTTTGAAAGGCACCATCAATGTTCAAGGAATTCCCCCTTATCGCTTAGAATATTTAAGTGCAATGAAAAGTAGGCTTGATTGTGCTACAATAAATAACATGTTTCTTCACAATTTTAATATCTCACTGTCTCTCAAACCTCTTAGGGTAAATAGTTAATGGTGATTCCTTGTAAGTGTTAATGCTTTAAGGGGGTCATGCTGCATGAACTTGGTTTCCCCTGACAGGTCAATGCTGGGGAAAGACTGTCAAATTTCAACTTTATTTTTAAAGATAAAAATAGATTTCAAAAACACGTTTGTGGAGAATGGGCTCTAGCAATGCCATTATGTGTTATATATGTCAGAGAAGAGGGCATAGCAGGTACTCAGGGAGTGTTAGAGGAAATTAAAATGCTACAAATGATTCCCTTTCTTGAACCCTAAAAAATTCCACTTTGATTTAGCACTGGTGGAATTGTTAATAAAAACTTCTTTGCACATCGTGTACAAACAGCCCAGTCCAGCCTGTATCAACTTTATGCTCCAATAAACAAGACAATAATGACAAATTATCAAAGCAGGCCTCAGATGTGACCCTCAATTGGGAGAGCAGCAATTTAATGAAGACAAAAGCTAGGTGAAAGCTGCTAATATCATTTACTGATAAACAGATTTTCTCGAGAGGCCCCTAGCTGAATCCCCCAAGGACCCATAAACCTGCATAATTCCATTTAAAATATTGTGCAATTCACTAAATTAGTCTTTGAACATCCTTACTATCCAATTACGAAGCCCCAGCATGGACAGAATAATGAAATTTTTCAAACTGTGGAATGCATGTGGTCTTAACAAACTTATGACAAACACCAAAATTAGCTTTCAATTTTGAGGCCAATGTAGCTCCCCTTAATACCTCAAGTCAGATGGCAACAATAAAACACTATTGCAGGGCTAAGCAGAACAGAAGAAAAATAAATCTTGACTTATTCAGAATTCTGAACACGATCTACCTTCAGGAAAAAAAAAAATCATAAGAAGTTGAATGATGTTTTGCATTTGCGAGCAGTTTGGTCGCTTAAAATCTAGTAAAAGCTTTACTGAATAAAGGGCACAAAATACCTCCTGGACAGTTCTATCTTCCAGGCAGGCAGGAAAAGGCGAGAGTTTGAGGAAGTGAAATTTATTTCTGTTCAAGCATTGCAAGCTGCATTATTAAAGTCATTTGTCATGGTTTGAATATTTCTGCCTGATTCACCATTAAATTGGCCTTCTAATTACCAACTTTGTCATGAAAAGTGGTCTGGCTGTTTCATTCACCAGAAAACTTCAATTCTTTAATCATCACTTGCTTCATAAAAAAAAAGGAAAAGAAAAAGAAAAGAAAAACTCCCCAGAACACAGCATACAATATATATTTCTAAGATTTATAAAATCTTAAAAAATAATGTTAACAAAATTATGCTCACATAATCATATAGCTACACATTTTGAAAATGTCAGTAGGTATTTGGGAAGTTGATTATTATTTCACCTTTATGCAAAAACTTGACAACATAAACCTAATACCCAGTTATATAACTCAGTCCTACCACTGACCACATTACCTCTAGTGGTGGTTTCAGAACCAACAGGTACCAACTGTAATCATAATGTGTCAGTTGAGTTATTTCTCCTTCTCACATTTGTTAGCTTCTTGGCCTGTTTGTTATACTTAATTCTTTTCTACAGAAAAAGATCTGGAATCCATCGTTTCTCCCTGGTTGAGTTACTGAAAAGTGGTTTAATGCTCGTCCATGCTTTGTATCTTCATGGATATTGGTTGAGATGATGATGTCACAACATGCACTCTTTTTTTTTCCAGAGTCCGAGTCTCACTTTGTCACCCTCCATAGAGTGTCATGGCGTCACAGCTCACAGCAACCTCCAACTCCTGGGCTTAGACGATTCTCTTGCCTCAGCCTCCAGAGTAACTAGGACCACAGGCGCCTGCCACAATGCCTGGCTATTTTTTGTTGCAGTTTGTCCAGGGCCAGGATTGAACCCACCACCCTCGGTATATGGGGCCGGCACCCCACTCACTGAGCCACAGGCGCTGCCCCATGCACTCATTTTTAAAGGTATGTAGTAGAGGATTGTCCAGTGTGCGGGGGGAAAAGAAGACTAACAATTCGCATGATTCCAACCTAGGCTTAGTTGTTTTATGAATTTAGGAAACATTCATGTAACAAAACAGTGGCTGGCAAAAATGTTTTGACCCAAAGCACACCAAATTGTGAGGTGGTTTTCATTTTGCACATGGGGAAACTAAAGCCATAGAGTGGTTTTTCAAATTTCCCCAAAGGTCATACAGTAAATAAGAGGCAGAACCATAATTTGAATCACGGTCAAGCAGACCTTCTGGAACCCATGAATATAACTGTCTCCCACAGGGCAAGGTTTGGAAAGTATTTCATACATTGCCCGAGATGAGCATCAAATCCCGGAGCAAGTTAACATCTCTATTTAGGCTATCTTTAAACCATACTCCCCAGGCACTTTAGACATTGCGGGCCTCCAGATACTATGTCTTGGACACATAGTAAGTCCAAAGAATGTGAAAAGTACATTATTGGTATTGAAGTATTAGCATCTCATGATCACCCTTCAGAAATGCCTTCTATTAAATGAATGGAATCTTTGGATAAGCATTTTTTCTTAACTTATATGAGTAGCAAAAATGAGTAAAACATCTGAATGAAGCTTATGAGTATTAAAAATTTATTTTCATATGCTCTTTATTTATGAAATTTTTTAGAGGAAGGTTGCATCTGTTAATGAGAGTATACTTATAGCATAATTACATATAGCTTCAAGATAATCATGTATATATTTTTGATGCGTTTTTCAGAATAAATGTAAGTTGATCCACTAGTTCCATCATACGGCAGCATATTTTTTAACACTAAACAAAAATTGGGAAATTTGGTTAATAATCATGAATGTCATAAGATATGAAATTAGATATCCACTTGTAAAAAAAATTAAGTAGGACAATTTTGAGAATGAGACAGGTGTTAGTAACAATTATGCCAAACAATAGAACTAAACTGAGAAATATTCCAAAGAAATAAGGTCATATTTTCACCGTAATGTTAGAGTGTAAATACTCCGGGTCTCTTTTCCTCATTCTTCACTTTTTCTGAAATGTAACCTGCAGTTGGTTCCTAAAAAGGGATGATGCGAGGTAATATTTTTGAGTTGAAATGTATTTTTATCCTGCTATTAGCCCAGTTGAGGTTGTTAATAATGTACAATGTGGGGTTTATAGCCAATTTACCTTAGAATTTGAAAAAGCAATTTTTCTCTTCTTGTTTTCAATGTTACTTTTGAGAAATCTGATGCCCTTCTGATTCCGTGTTCTTGATATGTGATCTGGTCTTTTGCTTTTTCTTAATCTCTTCTTTCTTTCCTTTCCTTCTTTCTTTCTTGAAGTATTTAACTTTTTTGTGTTTATCTTTGAGATTCTGAAAATTCATGATAATGTGCCTTGGTTTGGTCTCTCTCTTTTATTCATTGGACTGGATACTTATAATGTTCTTTTAACCTGGAGACAAATGTCCTTCCATTTATCTTGTTTTATTTCTTAGATAATTTCATGTGGTCTATTCTCCCTAACCTCTCTACATCTTTTATTAATATAAAATATTGGCTCAGTGCCTGTAGCTCAAACGTCTAAGGCGCCAGCCACATACACCAGAGCTGGCATTGTGGTGGGCGCCTGTAGTCCCAGCTAGTTGGGAGGCTGAGGCAGGAGAATCACTTGAGCCCAGGAGTTGGAGGTTGCTGTCAGCAGTGATGCTATGGCACTCCACCCAGTGCGACAGCTTGAGGCTCTGATATGATAGATAAAGATGTGATATATATCATATCTTTTCAATTAACTATTTTTTATGTCCACTTCTGATTTCTTTGTCTTTTTAATATATTTGGGGGGGTGAATTTTTTGTTTTTTACCTATTAACCTTCTGCTGAATTATTGTTTTGCTCATCCAGTTCTTAATTTATAATTACTCTTCCTTGATCTCTGATTGTCCCTTTTCACAGCACACTGTTCTTGTTTTATGAACACAATATCTTCTCTTGACTCTCCAAAGATGTTGATGTTTGGGTTTTGGGTTTGAGTTTTTAAAAGTTTCTTCTGTTGTCTGCATTGTCCGTCTGCTCTGAATTGCTGTTTGTTTGTATGTTTATTTTATAAGCTTTTTCATAGTAGACGCTTTAACCAAATGCCTGATGAGCCCTTGTTGCTTGTTGGTGTTTATGAATGAGGCACTGAAAGTGGATTGGAGGCTCCATCTGTGTGTATGGCACTTGTCCCCTGAAGGGCTTCTCTGTGGACTCATCGTGAAGTGAGGTAGTCTTTTTGTTGGAAGATCTCTAGAAGTCAATTTTCTTTCTCCAGAGAAGATTCCTTCAGTTCCATGCTTGTGGGTTGGTGGGGGTATTCTGTAAGTCTGCTTTCTCTTACTGGAAGCATACTATTTTCAGCTCTGCACCTCATGCCTGCCCACTCTTCTTCCTATTAACCTAAATTTAAAACTCTGTCAGTTTCTCCCAGAAAATACAACCCTCTCCTTCTTGGGAGGTTCAATGATTGTGCATAGAATTTTAGTCCAACTATGTCTTTTTGGCTTTGCCCCCATCAGGTATTTGATGTTTCCAAGTGCAGAACCACTCAGGGGTTTATGCAAGAGTCTAGCTCACCTGTGTTGCTGCCCCAACTCTGCTAATACTTATGTGCTGGTTTATTCCACTCTGTTAAATCCATCATTATCCCCTGGCTACATCCAATACTGCCCCTCCATGTGCTTTCCGTCTTTCAAAATCTGATAGAAGAAATTCACTTCATATTTTTTTATTTTTATACTTTATATTTTTATTATTATTTTTATCTATTTGGCTTTTGCTACTTTTCTCTTTTTGTGTTTATTATTCAAACAAACAACAACAAATTTATTCTGTTTTTTCACTTTTTTACAATTAATTTTTAATTAAAATCATTACTGTATACATTTATGGGGTATAATGTGATGATTTAATGTACAATGTGGAATCGCTTCGTGTTTTTATAATTTCAATCACAGTAGAACATATGGTTTAAAAACCAAGTCTCACTCTGACTACTAACTTCGATGGAAAGACAATGCAATGGCATGACGATATACCGAAACCCAAATTTCGGCCACTGTTTCAGACAACTGGAAATTTAGCGTTTAGCCACACACCCAGCTCTGAAGTTTGATTTTATAAGACCCTTGCTGAAGTACCAAAGCAGGTAGCTTCAGCAGGTGGGACGTCATGAATCATGAATCAGAAAAGGAGTTGGAAAAGAAATGATGCAGAGAAAAAAATTAAGTAAAACATAGACCTGCAATCTTAACATTAAAAAAAATTTTAAATGATGAGTCTGTGGTTTTAATATTACTGCTCTATCCCAACCCTCTGTGTCTTTTTATCATACCTAAAGAATTGTTCATTCATCTTCTAGGAATATATTAGAGCAGGAGAGTTTTCCCATAGGCAAAAGCATTATACATACTTGCAAATGTCTTACATAATGATGCGAATACTATGCACATTTTGATGAAATGTAGACACAATGCAGCAATTTTCATTTCGTTTCATTAGCTATCTGAGTCCCAAATAAAGGGAGTTTTCTTTGTTGTTTATGCTTTTTCAAATGTTGAAAAGGCTGCTATTTAGAATTCATCGTATGACTGGTTGTACATAGAAAACCTGGTTGTTATCTGACGGAAAATATTTGTTTCCTAATACAAATGTTTTGTCTCAGGCACATATTTCCGGTCATTATTTCTAATACTTTTACTTAAAAAAATCTATTTATTCCGAAAATAGACCAGTTTTTTATCGCACTTCAAAACATATTTTCAACATACCATAGAAAGAAAAAATAAACTTGTATATCCCAGCTGTAGTATAAAATAAATTGTCTTCCCCCCCCTTTGTTTTGGTAAGCTCAAGTTTAAAATTTGATTTCCACAACAGAAGCTTAAATACAATTATTTACATTAGAACCTAGTTGTCAATGTAAAAAAAAAGAAAATAAACAAAATTTCCAATCATTTAGTGCCTGCTCCGCATCTATGTAAGAATTTCCCTTTCACTATACCCCTGTCACTGGCAGCTTATTAAGGCCATTGTTTAATTTGTGTTCGGTTTTTACAAATGATCCTTGTACAGGCCTCTTGGGACAGCTGGTAGAAGCCAGGCCCTTCTCTTTCCCTTGTGTCAATTCTTTTGTGAACCTTTATAATTAGCCACTTAACAAATTGAGGGAAATGAACCTTCAGCTGCAAAGTATATCCTGAAGTTAAGTCAACCATATGACAGGCAAAACCCATACATGAAAATCTCCTTAGCTCAATTGTTGAGTTGCCTCAAGGGTTAAGAGGCATTCTACCAGTAATAGCCTAAAAGAGAAGCATTAGAAGTGATGTTTTTGATGGTTCACTATCTAAATGCCTGGTAGCCTTCTCAAGAAACGGTGCACATTACTCAAAGGCAGATATATCAAAGCATTTCGGCTACGTCTTGATAAAATCTTTTGTTTTGTAGGAGTAAAGTGTCAAAAGCCTGATTTTGAATAAAACAGCTCCTCAGGTCTCAAACTTACAGGTTAAATGTACAATAAAGCTTACATTTGGGGGGCCTGAAGTACTTAAGTACAGAAAGTGACATCATGCAGATTAAGATATTAATGAATTTGTTTTCAGAATCTATAATGTGGACCCTAAGAGCAGGGTGCTATCATTACAAACTCTTCTCTTTTTATTATTAATTAGACTTCTAAATGTGAGCACAGATGTACCTCAGAGAGTACGTATTAAAAAGTTGCATATGCATAAGAGATCATTTCCAATTCATTTTCCAGCAAAAACTTCAACTTTGATATTTTCTCATGTTCCCATTTATGCTGCATTAACATAGTCTTTTGTATTTAATTTCTAAATTCCATTGTGATCATTCTATCAAGGTATTTACTTTGGGGAACTGTCTGATATCTTAATCCCCAGTTTAACAGCCAACAGTCAAGTATTATCCATTTAAAGTATCGTATTCTTTACCAGTGATTCTTTTTCAAGTTACACATATCTTGTCTCCAACGTGTGTCATGAAATTTATCTGCTTTAGTGGCATATCCAAATAAAAAATATATATGATACTTTTTAGACAGAGCTGGGGAGACATAACTGCGGTTTATATTCAATGAAGGTTTAAAATATAATATTAGAAGATAAAACATTTTAAGATGCCATAACATTCAGATACTAGAATCCTTTATATCTTGAGAGTAATAAAGTGAAGAAAGTAACATTTCTCTAGTGGTCAGTGAGATTATAAAAAAGATAAAAAGTCTAACTTCACATAAGCCCAAAGTGTCATTGTAAACAAAACTTGTGTTTTTGTTATAATACATATTTTAAATATCTTAATTACAGCTTATAGCAACCTGCCCTTTGTTTTGTAGACTATAGACTATTACATTTTGTATTGTCTATTGAAGTCACCTTTGACCTTGCTCAGTGACTTCTCCATCTGACTTGGGACTGTTAACTCTTTCATGCCTACATTTCTTTCTTTCTTTCTTTCTTTCTTTCTTTCTTTCTTTCTTTCTTTCTTTCTTTCTTTCTTTCCTTCCTTCCTTCCTTCTTTATTTCTTTCTTTCTTTTTTTTTTTTTGAAACAGGTCTCACTTTGTTGCCCTTGATAGAGTGATGTGGTGTCACAGCTCACAGCAACCTTAAACTCTTGGGCTTAAGGGATTCTCTTGCCTCAGCCTTCCAAGTAGCTAGGACTACAGGCACCTGCCACAACACCTGGCTATTTTCTGTTGTAATTCTCATTGCTGTTTTTGCTGGTTGGGCTGGGTTTAAACCCGCTGCCCTTGGCATATGGGGCTGGCACCCTACCCATTGAACCACAGGTGTCTCCCATGCCTTTTTGATTGACGTTGTGGTGAGAACAAACCTTAGACTGACTGTGTGCCAGGTAGTGTTCTAGGCATTTTCCATACATTAATTCATGTAATACTCATTGCAATCCTAGTAAGGGGATGAGATAGGTTACTCTTACTATCCCCGCTTTGCAGATGAGGAATCTGAGGCCAAGGAGGCTAAAGTCACATGAGCAGAAAATGGCAGAACTCAGATGTGAACCTGACGGCCTGAACCCAGGCTCTGTTCTCTTGACCACTAAGCTGGGGTGATTCATTTCCCTGACTTACTGTCTACTCTTTTGGCCAAACTGACTAGGTTTTTAGTGTCACATATGAGGTCAGACAATTAAGTTTGTGAACTCATCCTAGAAAAAGTGCTAGAAAAACTGCTGTTTACCCAACTGCTGAGTATCACTACGGTTACTGGATGGCCAAAAGACTTTGAAGGTGACCTCTAACAGGTTAAAGTGAGTACAGTGATATTCCGCAATGAAGTATGCAGAACTTTCTCTAAGATGAGTCTGCAAACTTAATTGTGTCACCTTGTAACTAGCTCAAGAAACCATTCTAACAGTTTTCTTGACTAGAAGTATTTTAACCTATCAGAAGCCTTCTTTCCCAAATTGTTGTTGCTGTTCGATGCCTGATTATACAATGCTGAAGTCATCTAATATTAATGAATAAATCATCTAGTGTTAATTGTATCAAGGGGATGCTTTTAAGACAAAAAAAGGGTTGCTATTAATAATTATACACCTACACCTAGACAACCAAAAAACACTGGGACCATCCAAGACACATCTGAACATGTTGTTACTTAGTGAAGTACCTCAAAGTTGGGAAGCTCAGCTTTCTTATGGTGGGGACAGGAGAATGGTGGGCAATCCTTGCTTATTGTCCCAGTGCTCTTTGAAAGCAAATAATACATACTCATAGAGTCACCTCGTTGACCTTCTGTTTCATACACTGGAACCACACGTTAAAGTCAGTCTGAGAGTCCCAAGTAAGCCTACCTTCTAGAAACTGTCAAAATGAGCCAGGTCTCTGATCACTCCTAAGAGTCTTAGCTTCCCAGATTACAAATGGGAAAACATTTAACAATCTGTGCAGGTTAAGGCGCTCCAAAAGGGACTAATTCTTTTGTCAGTAATGCCTTTTGTTGTCTCCTTGTAACTATCACTATGATCCGTTACTCTTTAGAGATAGCCTTGGACCATTGATGTCATCATAGTCACTAGGTGATGAAATACTAAGCAGCCTTTCGCTCCACTCACTGAAACTCCTTATGTCTTAGCACAATGCATGATACATAGTAGGTGCTTAATCCAGATTGCAGATTAAATGCGTGGATAAATGAACATGGGCAAAAGACTATTGCCTCCTTGGCATTATGAGAAGCTGTAACATATTGAACTGCTAATGCGGTTAGAGCTGGTATTTCTACAGCCCTTCTTGTTTTAGGGAATAGGTTATAAAATTCTAGCAGAAAAGCTGCTTACAAAAAAATAGAAAATCTACAAACTTTATGCCTGGGCAGCCTATTAGAATAAGTTAATTGTGGAGGTAAGACTCCTAAAACATCCATAATCTGACAATGATGTTCCTTATGTTCAAAATGTTCCAACTTTGATGGCTTGAATAAGGAGAAGTACAATTCTGCAAGTATGTGCGCCTGCCTAAGAGGTTTGTAGCTCTGAAGTTCTGTTGGTTCTTCCCCACTTCGTCTTCCCATGAAATGCCTTTCCTTGGGAGTGTGGCTCCAAATTAGCTTCTTTTGTGTCTGTCCCCTCCCCCTTCACAAGTCATGGTGAGTTCTCAGGCACCTGAATCATGTAACATATTCTATCTGCTCCATGGTAAAAGATACAACAGGTGATGCTTGAATTGGTAACTACATATTTATGTAATGAATTATAGAAGATTGTTCTTACAGAGAAGATTGTCTGTTTATTTTTGTCTTTGCTTACTGACAGATATCAATAAGTGTTGGAAGATTAATTCCCAGACTTGCATTCATTGTAACATACCGTCATGTACCAATGTTTTGGGGGAGAAAAAGTTTGGCTTGCATCTACCCCTAAGTTATATGTACCTACTCAGAAGAACCTAATAATTATGAATGACCAAATAGACTTAGACCAGAGCAAGAATATTAATAAAAGGCAAAGAAATAAGTGTTATAATTTTCTGATTAATAATGCTATATAATTGCTTAGTTTATATGTGAGTGCTAGATTTGTATAATATTCCTAATAATGGGTAATAGGACATATGCATAAATAATAATAGTAACAGCCTTTGTTATATAAGTAGGTATAACTGTAAGTAGCAATTTAAGGCAGTATATGGGCTGTTTATCAGAATGATGTAAACAATAAGTAATACATAATAGTAGTTCAGATAAGTGATAGAACACTATGGGCTTTAAAGTTCTTTCCTACTAATAAAGCAACTCCTAAGGTTATAACTTTTTCCAATTATCCATTTAATATGACAGTGATTAATGGTCATTTTACCCTGATTAATTAAAGCATCCTTTTGTTAGTCTAACATATATGAGGACCCAAATAAAGATAATCTCTTTGGGTTGTGTCCTGGGCTGTTCAGCTCTGCTAAGGAAGAAGAAAGAACAGAATAAACTGAGTCACAAAGATGTTGATTATTTTCATAAAGGAAACAAAGGGAGGTTCCCTGATTCCCCAATCAGTGTTTTCTTCTTTAGGATGTTACAGAATGGTTTTAAGTTTTCTAGCTGGTAAGGGACACAGAGGACATTGGCAGGAGGAAAATGTACTTCTCTGCTTCCCCTTCTTGGTCCTCTCTCTGCTAACTGTGCCTAACAGGTGATAGTCAATCTCGCAGTGGTATTATGTTAGTGGATAGAATTATAGTCCTTCTGGCAGCATCTCCAGAATGCTTTTCACATACAGGTACTCAATAAATAAGTCTATTCTGGTGATGCTAATGAAGAATCCATATTCAGAGGAACAGTGATTTGCTATGGCATAAGTGAAAAACAGTGTCTTATTCTCTAATAACTTCTTTTTCTGAATGATGCTGCAGGGGGATGTGAGGAATTTTTCAGCTTGGGTATAAACGACAGTCATGTGATTGTGCCAATTAATACAAATGAATACTATATCCAAGGCATTGCATGTCCGTGGGAAAAACAGGATGCAAGAATGTGTTATATCATTTTCAAATATTATGCCCAATTGCAATTTTGTAATTTCTTTTGTCAATGGTACATATTCTTCTCAGTGACAAGTTGAGATTTTAAGCATATTGTTCTTAACTACACAATTGTGATGAATAGAAACAAATTAGACATATTACTCTAGGTAGTAGGCAGTATCGACCTATTCTAAAATGCATTATCAGACCAATTTTAAAACAGAAGAATCAAAGTAATTGATTGGTGGCTGTGGGAATGTTTTCTCGTCAATATTCACGTGTACTTTGAATTCTCCGTATGCAGTTAAGCAAACCTAACTGAAGTCATATAAGCATGAATTTTTAGGCAACAAAATCAGAAAAAGAATGTTTTGAAGGGCAATCTTTAAAGTTACATCTCTGTAAAATGTCATTTCAAATAAAAATTAACAATCCTTGTTCATATTAGCATAAAATAATTTTATCTTCTAACTAACTTGTAAAGTAAGCTATTTCTCCCCTTTGGAAAGATGTATTTTAGAAAAATTTCTGATATGAGTTTTAAAGAACAATAACAAATAGGCAAGACCAATTTTAGACTGCCAAAAGTTTAAGGATGTAAAAGAAGAATCTAAGAACTCAGATTTTAAGAATGTCAAAATTTGAGGGATAATTTTTTCAGCTTTTACAAAAATCGCTACTTCCAGGTTTTACATAAAATGTGCTAAATAAATGGATGCTGATTGTTTCATTTACCAGACTCCCGATACATTATATATTTATATTTCAATTTCTGTGTCTAATGCTCAAGCTACTTTGGCTGAAAGTGTTGCAAAGAGTAAGCAAATGATTTCTTTTTCATTGGGTTGAGGCCAACTGAAGGCAAGAAGAAGACACATCTACCTGCACGTGTCCAGTGTTTTATGCACAAAATAGCCATATGATTGAGAAAAGAGATCAAGCTTCCCACAAATTGCAGGAAACATTCTCTTCGAATGACAGTTCACCGATTACTGTCATGGATGCCTTGCTTCTCAATTGCCCCCTTTTTTTGCTTTCATGGCTGAAAGGCACTCATTTTTCTTAAGCTCCTTTGTGGGTCCATGGAGTGCATACCTGCACAATTGGTATGAGACCTGCTCCATGCATGAGATGGAAGTCATCCAAACTATTCTTTTCCAGCCTTCACTTAACAAGCATAGTAATAAATGAATACTGAAAGTAGCGGCAAATATATTAACTGGAAACAAATAGATTTTATTTGTAACAAGTGCACACAGGTTAATTAACAAGAAGGAGCTTTTGTGTTGAAACAAGGCTCCCTGATGCTGTTCGGGCAGGTGCCGTTAAGGGCCAGTTGAGCTCTCTAGGATAATTAGGAAGTACCAGCGTGTTCTTCCGTTTGTTAACAAAGTGCTGCCCACAATTTGCCTAAACCTATAAACCATCATCTGTGATTCTCCGCAGCAATTAAATGAAAACATCTCTTCATCTGAGACTGAGGCAACAAAAAGAGACATGATAGCATTGAAGTAGCCAGATGGATATTTTTGAACATTAACTTTGAAGACCTTTTTCCATAACAGAACATTAGACAGAAATACATTTTGTACTACGTGAAAGGGGAAACACCATGATATTTTTTAAAGGGAGATTAAAACAGGCATATTGAATAATTGAAGTCGTGCATACTTGAACAGCTTTGGTTTTAAAATCTTGGAGTGTTCAGTAAATTTAATGGATGAGAGAAACCTAATTCTCCGTCTTATAGCACCATGTAGTCACTTGTTTTCATTATTTCAGTGACTCACACTTGAGGAGGGGCTATGACGAGCGCAGGAAAAGTCCCCTTGAAGCATGAGGGTGAAAATCTAACCAATCTCTGGCGCCTTCTCCAGGGTATGAGTTACTAATTAGTTCTTAAAAAAACTTATTACTGAAAACGATATATCAGCACAAAAAAAGTAATTTTAGACCTAGAGATAGCCTTCTATCACAAACTAATTGATCTCGAAGTTTTAAGGATGTAACATTTAAAATGCTTCTGTAAGCATGCCAATAGTTCCAGGAGCTATAAGCCTTACAAAGGCGCTGCTGAGTTAGTATAATTAATTGTCTGATTGGAAGAATCTCCAAAACTTGCAGAAGCTCTTGTTTTTAGAGTTAAGGATCTTCTGGGCATTTAGTTGCCTACATTAAACAATGTAGTCTAACTGGTTTGCATAATTGGTAGAGCTAAAAGGCTATTCCTTAATATTAAAAAATACAATTACAAATGTATGAGTTTCCCTAAGTCACAAGGTACTGATTTTTTTTTTTTACAATGCCAAAATAACAGTATTTACAAATGTTTTCATGAACTGTGAGTAGCTAGAGCTCAGTGTGTTTTAATGTAGTGATAGGTCAACGGCTCTCTTGAAAGAACAAAACCAACCCAGGGCGGAACAGGGAGATGGGCCTAATTAAGCACTCAGAAAACTACGACTGACTCGACCCCGCTTTGTACTTCACTGGGTTTCTCTATACCTTTGCCATTTTCCTCTGGATTTATTTTATTTTATGAATTATTTAATCATGGCCATTTCACATCTACAATTAATTTTCAAAGAAAAGGCAACAAGAGAAAATAATCACAAGTTAAACAGCTTGGAAACAGTACCAGTTTTGGCAGAACATAAAGACCTGCCTTTCTGTTCCACAGCCTGCTCTTGGGGGTAGTGTTCCAAATCCTCTTTTAAGTCCCTTAGACTCAGCCTGGGTGGCAGCCCGAACCCGTGTTTCCCCCAGGGAGGACAGGTACTTATCAGAAAGCAGCTTATCTAGGTAACGTGCTTGTGTTTCTTTTATGTAAATAATAGAAATTCGTGATCATAATTTCAATAGTAGAAAAAAGCAGCCTACAAAGAATGAGAAATTTTTCATTATAATTTGAAGAGTAACAATCCATTGAAAAGTAGAAGTGTTCACACCAATAACTACTTGCAAAAATGGACGTGCTTAGCAATTTCAGTTATCACTTTCTCATCAGCACACAGTGCTGAGTCCTCTTGCAGCAGGGAATAGCCTCCGAAAATCATGGTACCCTGATACGTTATTCCTTATTACAGAACCATTCATTGGAACAGAAACCAGGAGATCATTAAATTCACCCTTCTGCCCTCAGGTATGGCTACACTCTGCTAGAACTCGTCATATTAAAATATTATAATATAATATGATATAATATAAAGTGTTTCATCTATGAGACTAAAGATGTTCCCAGAGTAGGAGCTGAGGCTCAGTCATTCATTATTTCCAGAATTAGTACATAATAGATTCCCAAAATATCTGCACAGGAAACATTAAAACCTTAAACCTGAAAAATATACCTTTCTTTTGGAGAAAAGAAAAATCTTTGGGGAAATAAAAAAGACTTTAAAAATCCACTTACTATGGCTTTCTGATCATTTGTAATATTTATTAATACAGGCAGTCTCCAGGCTGCAAATGAAATAGGTTCTGTAGGTTTGTTCTTAAGTTGAATCTGTATGTAAGTTGGAACAGGTACCTTTACCTATTACCTATAACGATCCCCTTTGTAAATGTAAGTGTAAGTTGTATATCAGATGGATGTTTGTAAGTTGGGGACTGCCTTCACTCCCTCTGGCGGTCTTGTTTATAGCTAAACAAACAGCAATTTCCACTTCATTGTTATCAGCCCAATGAAGGAATTACCTTAAAAATCAATTTTTCTAAAATGTATGTGGACTCAATAGTGCCACTTATATTTAAAATTGGGGAAAAATGGACCAGTGCAGTGGCTCACACCAATAATCCTAGCAGTCTGGGAGGCCAAGCTGGGTGGATTGCTTGAGCCCAGGAGTTTAAGGCCAGCAAGAGTAAGATCCCATCTCTATTAAACATAGAAAAATTAGCTGGGCATTGTGGCCATAGCTTGTGGTCTCAGCAGTTGGGAGGCTGAGGTAAGAGGATCACTTGAGCCCAAGAGTTTAAGATTGCTGTGAGCTATTGCCACCACAGCATTCCAGCCTGGGACAAAAGAGAGAGACTGTCTCAAAAAAAAAAAAAAAATATATATATATATATATATACACATAAACAAATAACATAGGGAAAAGTCACGTCATTAATTTCTTACATGAGTTAGAAGCAAATTACTAAAAAGCATGACTAGAAAGGGTTGTATTTGATGCCACATTAAAGCTATTTAAAATTATAAAGTGGCCTTTATTAAAAAGATACCATTTCCCAGGTCTTCAAAAGAAGATTATTACCAAAACTCTCACAACAATATTCCACAGTAAATCGTGTCATCCCCAAGTGAAGGATGTGGAAGCCAAATCTCAAGAGATACAGCAACACAAGGAAGGGGGGGAGGGGAGGGACCAGGTTCTGATGCTACATCAGATGCTCGTTGTCCAACTCTAGTCTGGGACCACTGAAACCAGCTTCTTCTCTGTGATCGAATGAACTCTGAATTAGGATCGGAATAGTCTTCTCTCATTTAGAGGCCCCAATACCCAAGTGGTTATTGTCCAGACCAAATTAACTGGGATGAGAAGTGTGGTACCGGTCCCAGGTTGGCTCACACCAGCTCACCTACAACACAGTACTACACACGTGTCAGAGCCACAAAAGCCTAGAATGCCAGGACACTGGGTCTCCCCAGGAGAGCTTAACAGGATCTTTCCCTTAGTCCTTGGGAATGACTTGCAACCATGACAAGAGAGACAGCGAGTCTTGTCCCTACCATCTGCCCCCATGGAGCCAACAAAGGAGGCACTGTAATTCCTTCCCCACTTTTTTTCTCCCGATAAGACATCCTTAGTCAATCTACCACTCTGTAGTGTTAGCATGAAAAGATACAGCAGGAAAGGAGGATCATTCAAATGGGCTCGATTTACATTTTCCCTATTTGCTGGTAAATTCCTGATACAAGTCATATGGCCAAAACTTGGATTTTAAGGCCAATACCTTATTTGATTAGTGGAATACTAATCATCATTTAACTGCTGTTATTATCCTGTGCACTGAAAATTAAGGCAGAAATATGACATGTTAGAAGGCTAAATGAAAGTGATTGGCAGAATATCTGAAATTTTAAATGAAATTTCAAGAACACCAGAGGCTTCTAATTATTGAATTAAAGGGGAAGAAAAATTCCACAGACTGCCACAGTCACAAAAAGCCAGAGCTGCAGGTAGAACAGAGTCTTCCCTTTTCTGGAACTTTTTGATCTCTGCTGTTTTCCAAACCTTGGAGTGAACAGAAGCTAAAGTGGCACTGATGTGTCACACCCACCTGCATTTTACAAAGAACTGAACCTCTCGGTGGTCAAGTATCTTACCTGAACTTATACCAGCATGAGGGTTCGAATTCAAGTCCAAAGCTTATGAATGTATCTACTAGGGAAACTTGTATTATTTCTCTAGTCAGCAAATAACATTCTCATCCTCTGAGAGCACCTGCCTAAATGTTTGATCCACAGGAAGTGCTTTGGTTGAATGAAATATGAAAGTTCTTTGAGAAAAAGCTAAAAACTACAGTGGTATGCTGCTTGATGACAGAAATACGTTCTGAGAAATGTGTCTTTGGGTGATTTCATCATGTTTGAATTACAGAGTGTATGCACACCGTCCCAGAAGGCACACTACACACCTGGGCTACAAGCCTGTGCAGGGAATGACAGCCCTGAATACTGAATTGTAACACAGTGGTAAGCATTTGGAGTCCTAAACATGGAAAAGGCGAGGCATTATGCTCAGACATTAGGGCACTTTACCACGATATGATGTCACCAGCATTAAAATTTCTGTTGCCTCTGTTATAATTTTATGGGACCGCTGTTGTTTATGTGTTTCTTGGTTGACTGAAGGGCCATTTTGAGGTGCATGACTCTCCCTGAGTCTATTCTTCCCTTTCTGGTCCTTATAATAAAACTATACATTAAAAGCAATGATAATACTTGAACTGATACATGAAGATTATATTTCACACAAGATCGGTTTCAGACACCATGAAATGAAATTCTTTAGTCCTTAGCACTAGAGGCTATTAACCTAATTAGTATACTGAGCCAGAAATACAAGTGATTGTACTATATTGTGAAAAAATAATTGAAAATAATGGCTAACCACATTTCAGAATTATACAAATGGTACAATTATTTTACTTTATAAATGTCAAGGTGACAGCAATATTGTTAAGTAAATGAATAAAAAAGATGACTTTTAGGGAATCTTATCACTTCAGTATTACGAGGTAGAATTGAGCATAGCGCTTTGAGTATGAACTGGCTACTCTAGGTTGGCCGGATTAAGGCACAGTTCCCCTTCCATTGTAGTTTATTTTGAGACTTCCCCCTTCTGCTGGCTTCACAAGGCAGCAGGTCGAGGGGTTCCAGAGAGAAGTTAAGATGGAGAAATAAGTAAAGGGCAGACAGACTATAACAAAGAGTGATCTTTAAACACGGACCAAATGTGAGTGTTAGAAACAACAGAAACGAAGCCAGAGAGACCCCAGAATGGAGACACTGTGTAAGGACAGAAACCATATCTTTTATTGGCACACGTGCCTCAGATAGCAGCACAGCATCTGACCTACAGGAGTCATTCTGTGAGCAAATAGTCAATAAACACAGAAAATAATTAGATATGGGGCAGTGCCTGTGGCTCAAAGGAGTAAGGCACCAGCCCCACATGCCATAGGTTCAAACCCAGCCCCAGCCAAAAACTGCAAAAAAAAAAAAAAAAAAAAAAAGAATTAGAAAACAACTGTTGAGCAGCAGGGGTCCTTCTAACATGCAAATCTAAGTCATGACCTTCCTGAAAGCTTTGGTCTTGGCTCCTCATTCCCAAGTAACAGGATTCAAATTCCACAGTGGGGCAGATAGGTGGTGATCCAGCTCTTTGTCCCTCACCATTGACTTGTTCCCCCCACAGCAACTGGTGAGTCCGTGGGAGATCTCTCTCCACAGACTGCCCCCTTGGTGTTTTCAACACCATCCCTCAACTTCTGCCTGCGTGGAACACTTGTGTTCCCTTGTCAGGACTTCTTAAGTTGACCCATGTTAGCATTTTCTCCTCTTGGTCTTTCTTCTTTTGTCTCACTTAGGAAACATACTCTACTAGAATTAGCTATCCACATCTTAGACTGGGGGCTGAGTTGGACTCATCTTTGAATTCCTGGCAGTTCATGTGGCTTGGCTGTAAATAGGCACCATCAATGTTTTTTTCTTTCTTTCCTTCTTTTTTTATTTTTTATTTATTTATTTATTTTTTGAGACAGAGTCTCACTATGAGTTTCACTATGTCACACTCACCCTTGGTAGAGTGCCTTAGTGTCACAGCTCACAGCAACCTCAAACTCTTGGGCTTAAGTGATTCTCTTGCCTCTGCCTCCCAAGTAGCTGGGACTACGGGGGCCCACCACAACACCCAGCTATTTTTTTTTTTTTTGTAGTTGTCATTATTATTTGGCAGGCCCAGGCTGAGTATGTGGCTGGCACCCTAGACACTGAGCTATAGATGCCGAGCCATCCATCAAAGTTTTTTAAGGGAATGCACAGAAGGAAAAATTGCTGGAAAGAAGGAATGAGAAAGTGCAAGGCTCAAGGATGAAAGGAATGGATTTGCCATTGGGTGTGCAAAGAGGGTATTCTGGAAAGATGTCATTTCCAAATTCTCTCTTCAATGCCTCATTGGGTATACATGAGCCAAAAACAACTTGCTTTTTGAGTAAAACAATTTGTTATTGGCAAAGTAATGGTTACTTGTTCTGACCCAAAGATCTAACAGTTTTGTCATTTTTTTAGATCAATGTTTTTCCTTTTAAAATGTTAGAGAAAGATCGCAAGAATGATAAGAATTCTTATGAATACAATTCTCCTAATATCACCATTTACCATGCTTTTTACTGAATAATTTAAGAGTTAATTGCAGAGTTGAGGCCCCTTTTCCTTTAAATACATCAGTTTGTGTGTACCCTCAATGAATCCTTAGTCAAAAAAAAAAAAAGAATAAATACTTCAGTTTGTATTCCTTAACACTAAGAAATTCTCTCATCTAACCACAGTACAATCAACACAACCAGTAGCCTAATATTGAGAAAATACAATTATCTAAACAAAAGACCTTTATTCAAGTTGTGCCAATTGACTTGATGTCTTTTATAAGAAAGAAAATACAAGGTCCAGTGCTAAATTTAGCCATTTGTTCTCTTTAAAATCTGGAACAGTAATATACTACTTCCTTGTATTTTATGACAATAATTTTTTTTTTAAGAATCTAAGCCAATAACATTGTAGAGTGTCTCTCATTTTAGGATGGCCTAGTGTTTGGTCATGAATTTAGCATTAGGTTGTGAGCTCTGGGCAGGAATATCATGGTAGTCATATTTCATTCTTCTCAGTGCTTTGTATCAGGAGGTACAAACTGGATTTGTGCATTTGTGGGTGACGTTAACTTTGATCACTTGGGTAAGAGGAGATTTTACCCATTTATCCAATTTCACGTTTTTATTCTGTGGAGAGATACTATGACATTATAGAAACAGTCTTCAAACGTCCACTGACAAATTGTAATGACAATTAATGATATTTTCTGGAATTAACTATTGCGATGGTTGTGAAATGGTGATTTTTTTTAATTTCATGATTTCTTTTCCATTTATTAGTTGATTTTTCTGTTATAAGCAAAGCTCTTCCTTTTCACCCAATGGTTTATGTGTTTATTTTAGCAAGAACTCATGGAGGTTTCCCTTAGTAGGTTAAAAATTTTTATTCTCATTATTCATTTTGATTCCAAATGGTCCCAAATTTGTTCTGTGGGGACCCCAGGCTAGTCCCTGAGTCTTACAGATTTTTAATGCCTTTTCATATGGTTCTGTTTGCATGTTCACCCCTTTATCAATCTCACCCTTTGATCTTGTTCTTTGACTTTTGCAGTTGATACCAAGCAGTTATATGCACCCTGCAGTGAAGAATGTTATCACAGCCAATAATTAAAAATCCAGATACCCTTTAAAAGCTTAACTTTGGAGATCTTATTCTTCATAATAAAATTTTACATAGGCTAAATCCCACTGTCAATTTGGGGCAATGACTTAGAAGAATAACAGCAGCCGAATTGAGTGTTTTTAAGTAAACCTGCATTTTTCACTTTTTCTAATTACTCCCTTCACAATCTCTTTATTTGTAGATTCCCAAATGGTTCAATTTGCAAAAAAATTGGGGTTTGAACCATATGGGAAAAGTGAAATAGAAAGTTGAATTTAGGTGATATCTCAAAGTAGTTTTGATTTGCATTTCTCTGATGATTAAGGATGGTGAGCATTTTTTTCATATATCTGTAGGCCATGTGCCTATCTTCTTTAGAGAAATTTCTTTTCAAGTCCCTTGCCCAGCCTGAGATGATTTAATAAAAAAAAAAAAAAAAGAAAGAAAAAGAAAGTTGAAGAAATCATCTGCATCATTACAGGGAAGTCCCACTTCATTCTGGGTGACAGTGTTGGTTTTCTGTTTCAGTACTGGGAACATTTGTAGAAAGGTGGGCAGCAGATGGGACAAGGAAGGGCAGTGCGGCACAGGGCTGCCTACCCCAAATCTTGGCAGTCTGCACGATGAAGCATAAAGAACAATTACTCGATTAAGTTTACACCATCTCTATAAACACATTTGCTCTATAGACACACAGATATTATAGAATTTCAAGGCTTCTAGGACTAATTTTGATGAAGACATACAACCCGCTAAGCAATGCACACAGCAAACAAATACCTTTCCTTTGTGATTACCTTTGCAAACACCAGTGTTTCATTTGCTAAGCACAGCAGACACACGCACAAAGTGGGTGATCCTGGGTCCTCCTAAAGTCCTCCACCTAAGATGCTCAGTTTGGTATCCAAAGAATATTATTATTCAGCTGGGACTCCAAAGCCTGGGTACCCAAAATGATCTGACCCAAACTATGGGGACCCAAACTATTTAATTTAAGCAGAATCGAATTCCCCAAGTCATCATTTGCCTTCAATTGCATGTTAACAGTTGTCTAGAAATTAGCTTACATGTTTGTTATTTCATAGCTTTGCAGACACAATGATAGATTTCCCCACCTGTTTTCTCTGACTGGCAGAAGCCTTGTTTCAATTGCTGGAGCTCCATTTCTCCAACTCTAAGAAGTTCAGAAAGTGGCAACCAGGGAAAAGACAGGCAACCAAATCCTGCTCTCAAAACCACAGTATTGTCTGTGCTGTGTCTGTTCTATCATGTACCATTACAGTTGATCAAGCTTCAAAAGCAAACTCAGATTTTCAAGCAGAGTAGTCACTGGAGTATATTTATGAATTGTGTTCTCATCCCAATACATCCCCAGGGGAGAGAGTGAACAGCACAAGGAAGAGATCTGCTGTTTCCCTTCAGTATAAGTTTTGCATAAAACAGAAATGCTTCAGTCTGTAAACATGAGCTCCTGTCATACACATGGCAGCCAGAAGGTGGCACGGTCTTAACATTGACCAAGGGCTATCAGCTGCACTGCTGAATCCAAGCAGATTTACTTATGAAGGTAACTGCTTCCTGCATAACGCACATTCATTTGTGTGTTTGTGTCTGCCACCACTACACACAAACTTTCCTTATGTCTAGAAGGCGAGAACACCTTGCTTGCTTCCATTTTCTTTTTACACCCACCCCTTTTTAGTTAATATTGTTTTGCTTTACGCTGTAGAGAACATGAATAAAGCTCTGTACTTACCTTCCTGTTGGAAGTGCTAGGTTAATGAAATCCAAATGGAGCCTCATGATTTGAGTTTTTCTTAAGTCTTATTTGTAACCAATTTCCCTCGTATAAAGAAGACCTTATTTTATATTCATTCATTAAAAGAGTTTAGTTCAAACAGTAATTAATTCTTTGGTCAAATTAGCAAAATGTGTTATTCATGTGGAGTGGTGTGCATGTGTATCATTTAAAAGGACATTTTACATTTTAGATGTGTTAACTTGTTGGATTTATGTTGCAGATCCGTTATGAAGAAGGGAAGAGACCACGCAGTCACTAGTATTTTTCTTTCATTAAGAGAAAAGAGAGCATGCCTTTGTATTTTATGAAACTGACTTCATTAAGATTCATGAGCGGCCTCAACAGCCAAAATGAACAATATTTAAACAAGTCAGCGATATTTCTTCCCATCTTGTGAGTGCTGGACAGTGGGGCCTGTTTTGACACTCAAAAAGGTACCCTTCTCCAGGCCACTGAGCGGGTTCTCGAAAATTCGTCACCCTTCCATTGCAAATAAAAACAATTGCCTTGATGTTCATTCTTGTATTTATTTCCTTCTTAGTCATTTAGCGGAAGGTCTAGGACTGGAAACAGACCTCTTGTTCTCCAATATTCTTCTGCGTAGCTCCCTCCATGCACCAGCTCCCCATGCTCCATGCGACACTGTCTCCTCAAGTGGGGACTTCTTTGTGAGTCCTTCCTTCTCTTACTCTTCCAGGCATCCCGCTTTGTGTGCCCACATGATTTCCTCTCCCCTTCCTCTTAATATGCCTGTCAAAGACGCTTACTGGGAGAGGTGTTCTCTCTGACTAGGGAGCTTAGTGAGTCTTGCATAATGAGCAGCAGATAACCTTAATTGAACTGATCTGCCACTTGAACATGAGGAAGTTCAAGGAGCAACACAGAGAAAACTCTACATTTATTTATTTCTTATAGCATAAATCTTGAAGCAATGATTCGTTCTTATGGGTATCCCCTTCACCTAAGCTGCCCTCAAAAAAAAAAAAAAAAGTATCACTATTAAATCTTCTTAGAGTATGAAGAAAATAGGCTTAAGTGAAACCAAGTGGGCAGAATTTATAAATGTAGAAGCTTTCTGTATTGTTGGATATTTTAAAAGCCTATTTTATAGGTATACACAGGTCAGACCTCAGAGAGCCCCAAAGTTTTATCTTCTATGTCCTAACTTAACCTTCTATACTTTAGAATCAATAACGGCATTTTCTCCTTTCCCCAGCTCCATTTCTACTTATGCCGTAAACAAGAGAAATGGAAGCTTAACCTCATACTGGCTCGCTGACATTTTGACTCTCCCCTCAGGGTCCTGAAATATCCCAGCATATGCCCATTCTGGCACAGATCAGAGAACAGCGGGCTCAGGGGACGCCATCTGGCCCAAAGCCTGCATGTTACACCGGGGCCTGCTGAGGCTTCGGGTGCCCCTAGCCAGGCTTAGATCTGGTGTTGGTCTCAAGGGCCATAACTGAATCCAAAAAAGTCCTCTGGGGATGAAAGTCTAGCCTGTGGAGGGCTGAGAATAGTCACTTTAACCTAGAAATATTTTAAGAATCAACATTAATTGAGCTCCATTTTAATCTTTCATGTGACTCTTGAATTATATCTATATATTTTTTTGTGCTAGGCAGGTAAGTAATAAAGTAAAGACTTTTCACTTCTGTAGGATGAAACCGAGACAATTCCCTACTCTCCCCGGATGCTTTTGGACCCAGGAAGTTTTTCTCATCTCAGACTGCCTGACCTGATATGGGTTCTTATAGAGACAGAATGAAGTCCCAGGAGTCTCTTGCTGGTATACAGTAGGTGCTCTATAATTTAAAAGTGAAAAAGTAAACTCCAAGATTCCATGAAACTAAACATGGTAAATTCTGGAACTTTTCCTTCCATTCCCTCTGCTGTCTCCCTCGTATCTTACAGATTCTAGTTTTCTGTTTATCTGCAGGGCCTACATACATCAGACGCCACAGATTTGCCTTTTTGGAGGTGTTGATGAGGGTGAACATGCAAATCAGCATCTCCTCACTTGTACGTATGCACCTTTTTCTGAAAACTGTTATGGAGATTACATGAGATGATAGGTGAAAATACGCTGGATTGGTACCTGCCACGTAGGTACCAATGGCAAGCCCTCCCAGAGCCTAGCCGTTATTTTTTGTCCTTTGGGAAAACGAGTATGATAAAGATGCCATACCCTGACAAGTTAATTTTTAGATTTAACAAAGTTCCTAGTGGGATTCGAAGTAGAGGGAGATAAATCAATAAAAGTATTAAATTAATTCAAAGAATTAAATAATGGAGAACATTCTAAAAAAGAAAAAAAATTCAGGGGATTACGTGTTATAAAGCAAGACTAATAAAATAGCAGTAGTAAAAGAAGAATTACAGGAAAAGGAGCAAATTGAATATATAGTCTTTCAGCAGACCCAGTATAACTTCTTTTGCAATAAGGAAGTATCCAATAGCAAATGGTGTTTACAATAATTACTTGGAAATGTCTGGGTGATTTTCTTTGTTCATTTACTCTGTGGCAAACACTACATAAAGTCTCACTTCCCCACCACTGTCAGTCGTCCTATCTTTCAGCTGCAGGTGAGAAGATGGATACTTTCTTTGCTGTCAGAGGTCCCACCTGAGTTTTCTCTCAATTAGTCCTTTATAGATGACACTGTTTTAGTTAATACCCAACTGGCACCAGGAGCCATGACAAGTGTGAAATGAATGGGTGATTTTTATGTAAAACCTGAAACCAAAACAAGCTATGAAAATATACGTGACTATTTAATTGATCTCAGGTATGTAAAGGGCTTTTAAGCCCAACAGAAAGGGATAGGACAACTGATAGTTTATGTTAAGTAAAACTAAATTAGTTTTTATAGTATTATAAATTAGTCTTTATAGTTTTATAGGCAAAAGATCATCAAAAAATGCTGGTTATCGATAAATCGGCAGAAAAAGTCATCAAAAAACATAGGTTATCAATACATTGGGAGAAATAACAGACATAGAATCGCTATCCTAAATGAATAAGGATATTCAACACTAATTAGAAAATCTTCCATGTATCAGTAGAAAAGTGGGCAATAAGTATTAACAATTAAGAAACAAAAGAAGCCATGTGGTGGACAATACAGATGTGAAAAATTACTTAGTAGGAACCAAATAAATACAAATTAAAATTATTTTTTAACTACTAGTTATTAACGATTTTAAAATTTCATCATGTAGGTGAGATAGGCATGTTATCTAATGCTCAGCAGGCCAGACCACAACAGGAATAGACTCTCTAAAAACAATTTCAGAATAGGTTATCCCCATATAAAAAACAAAAAATGTTCTTAATGTTTGAGCCAGTGTTCACTTTGAGAAACCAACTCCAAAGAATTAATTAAATTTCAGGACAAAGATTTTCTTATAAAATGAAAATTAAGCTGGATGTGATTTGGATGCTTTTATTGAGGAAATAATAATTAATTTTTATCCATTCATAGGTGAAATATTATATTTTTCCTAAATTTTTGTTTTCAAATAATTTTGGAAAACTATCGTAAGATAAAGTTAGCACAACAGTGTGCAGCATGATTTACATTAGGAAACTTAATTACAGAGAGAGAATCGATAAGAGATGGGATCATTGTAATTTTCTTTTTATGTTTCTTTATTTTTCTGAAAATTCAACAAGAAACATGTCTTCGTAATTCAAAAAGGTATTCTTTTTTTGTGATTTTACTTTTTCTAGCTCACAAACTTTAAGATATAAAAGATATGCAGAGATAAAAAGTAAAGGTGAATAAGATTGAATATTAGGATGATAAGAAAATTACTATAGATCATTGCCATGAATGAGGCAGAAATACATCTAAATATGAAGCGTGGGAGAGAGAAGAGATAGAAAGAAAAGAGAAAAAGCCACAGAGACAGACTGAGGCACTGAATACTTTTATATTACTTCGGCGTCATACTCCCAAATTTGCTGAGACTGGGACTTCACAAGTCATCTGGATTAAAAAGTAACTAGGCCATGACTTTGGTGTCTCCTTAATGAAAACCTCACACTCTAAATCTCTGTGCTGAACTGTGAGTAGATTTTCCAGAGCAGCAAAGTAGTGTGCAAGGTATGCTCTGGTTTGAAGCAGCTGTTACCAAAGCAATATCACCCAGAAGGCAAGAGGAAGCAAGTCCAGGGCCTCTGAGGCTGGAGGTCCCCACCTGTGTCAACATTAATTCTTCACTTTTGGTCTGACAATCAGGAGACTACTCTGTTCTAAAACCACTCACCTGAAAATATTTCCTGAGAGCCTGTCATGTTCAGGTGCTATTCCAATGACTTATGGGCTACATATGGCAATTGTAGGAAACTGTGTTAAATTCGGGTGAACCGGAGCCACGGTGTCCACTCCAGAGATGGTGGCCATAACTAGGCTATAGCACTTGCTTCCTTCCATGTTGGAATGTGAGCTCCATGTTGTCTAATCTCCTAATTTTATTTTTTTTTCCTTGTCTGATACTGAGAAATCTAGATTTTAAAAATGATAAATCTCTCAATTACTAAAGTTGGCAAATAATTATAAATATTTAAGTCCTATCCTGAGCAATTCTTTGTGAGCAAACAGAATATGATTGCTTGTCCCATCTGGCCCCAAAACTTCAATTTAAAACTTTTGTTCTATAGCACTGCATGTGACTAAATGGGCTCTATTCTACCAGTAATGTGCCAGCATCTGAACAACCAGAGGTGTAAAGATGAGTAAAACAATTTCTGCCTTTAGGAGTGTTGTGTATGATGTAGGAGGTACGACCTTTAAGAGGATAGGTCATAGCACAGCAGTGTGGTGTTTCTATAGAGAAAAGAACAAAGCATTGTCTAACAAAGGAGATAGTTTTGTCTGAGAGAATCAAGGAAGGCTTAATGAAGGAGGTGGCACTAAAACTGGGTGTGTTCTGTGATTCCCAAACCTAGAGAACCATAGAAAATGTGTGATTTTTCTTGAGGCAAAGAGATTGTTTGAACTGATAAAGCCAAGCCTTATCTGATCAATGGTGGTTTTTTTTTTTTTTCAGTGAGAAAAGCAGTTCCATCCTCTATAAGTAAAAGCAGAAAACAAGGACACAGTGGACAACAAATGAGAAGTAGGCAGTGCTGAGACAATAGAGAATAATTTTAAAAATGAAAATGTCTTGTAAAGGGATGTGAAGCTGTAGGAAACTGAACATGTGCAAGAGAGGAAATTGAGAAAGTGAGAAGTGAGTTCATAATAACTTTCAGCAATGCCTTAAAATTCTTGGGTTATCTGGACATTTAGCTCTTTGCAGAGGAAGAGTGGGCACTGTTAATGAAGGGTAACTCAGACTTAACTTTCTACATTTTCTAGCAAAAGATAATTGATGATTAAAAGTATTAATACCTATGTAGTTTTTGCCCTAAGATGTAGTCTATTTATAACTGGTGATATATCCAAAGTCCAAAAGCTTCATAAGGGTGGCTACACTGTTATCATGTTTCCCATGTTGAGTTATTTTGGGGAAAGATTTTATCTTCTGCTAATGTAGCCCTAATCATACAATTTGGGCATCTCCTATTTGTATAGCCCTAATGAAATATTTGAGGCATTTCGTCTTTGGTCACACTGCCAGTGTTACATAGGCCATATTATTCTTCCTGATTGGATAATCCTGTGAGCTACATGCTCAGCAGAGAGAAAAGAAGACTTATGAGTAGTGGTGATTACATTATTCTTACACACAATTAGCTCATAATTATCCTTCAAAGCAAATATGATTACCCTTTTCATTCCACACATAATTCTTAGGTTGAATATTGCCAGATTGGGACTTGAGTTCCATTTCAAGTCTTCCCTGGATGCTAATTTTAACTTGAATTTATCTGGATAAAAATGTCTGTGGTACAAGAAAGGAACATGTGCATGAATTTCCCCAAATGCCACTCTTCCAGAAGAGAAATGATGCTGGTACCCAAGGATATTATATGAATCAGGCTATGCTAACTTATGTTGCTGTAACAAATAATCCTAAAACTTTAGCATAATATAACAAAAGTTTGTTTTTTTAATCACATTTTATGTATCGGAGTTTTCATCCACACATAGTTTCCTAATCATTCTAGCAAGGGAAAAAGGATGTGTCAAATCATGTACTGTTTCTTAAAGCTTTTGTTTAGAGATCATACAATGACTTCTATTTCATTGACTAAAACAAGTCGTGCCCATTCAACTTTGAAATGGGTGGGAAAGTGAAGTCCTATAATATACCTAGAAGGAAAGAACTGGAATATCTATGAATGGCTCTAGTAGCCATCATATGCAACACCCCTGGTGAGAGGAATTTCTTCACTAGGTTACTGCAAAGTAGAAGCCAATAGCTACCAGCCGATGAGATGAGTCATTTGATCTATTCCCTAAGTCATTATATAAGAAGAGGCATAACCGAGAAATACATAAAGATGAAAAGATACCCTTTTTCTCAAAAATCTTGCAAGCTAGTGGCAGAGAAAGCAGTAAAGAGATAATGATAAGCATATAAGCAATAACAGTGTCTTGTAATAATTGCTGGAATGGAGGAAAGCAATGGATGGTGGAAAAGAGGAAGGATTTTAGAAATGTACAGAGATTGCAACTGAAAGCACTTAACCAATTAGGTATTTGGCATGAAAGACATATCTTGGATGCTTCCTGGGGTTTTGATTTGGTTACTTGGACTGACATATGGTATTAATCAGGAAAGGGATCATAGGGCTAAACACGATCTTGGTCAACAGACAAGAAAATATGTGAATTCAATGTTATCCAAGTCATGTTTTGAGTAATGATGGGAGATCTAAACAAGAATGTCCAGTAGATTAGATACAGAGGTCTGGGCTGGAGAGAGCTATTTAAATTTATTTGAACAACTATTTATTGAGTGACCTTTATCTGGAGCATTTGAAAGGTACTTAATACAAAGTTAAGTCAAATATCTCATTGTCACTGTGGACTTACGAGTGAGGAAAACACACATCAACAGATAGTTGTTCTGCAAGACGACCTCTATTATAGAAGATATGCAACGTGCTCTGGGAAACCAAGCTGACAAGGGTGATGATATTCAAGGATGTTTTCTTAGAGGTAATGTCTAAACTGAGGGTGGAAAAATTCAACAGAAGCTCTTTGGACATAATTAAACAGTAATTTTCAGTTTAAGGGGTTATAATTCCTGGGTTTAGATCCTGGGCTCATTATTTTCTTGTGCATGTCACTTAAACCTGTCTGTGCATTTGTTCTCTAATCTCTAAAATGATTACAGTAGTTCTACAATACCTGGCTCAAGGCAGTTCTGAGGATTAAATCCAGTGGTACACATCAAGATCCAGGTACTGTCCAGACACTTAAGTGCTCAATACCTAATAGTTGATGATATCTAACATCTATCTCATTATGAGAACATCAACTATTATCATAATTTTTATTTGTAGAGACAGGATGGCAGAAGGATATTCTGTACAACAGGTATAGAAAAACGTTTATGAAATCATAACAACAGGATTATTTGGATAACTACAAGAGTTTACCACTGCTAGAGCTTACAGTGTGAGATAGGGAGTGGCCATAAAGGAGCCTGGAGGGACTGCCAGAGTGGAAATAACACAGTGCTGGGAATTATTTCACACAGTAGCAGCTATTTATGGGTTTTACGAAAAGAAAGGATAATCATATTTCTGTAGTTAAGAACTTTTCCCAGGAGCTATTTGGAATTGTAGGGAAGAAAGAAAGGAAGTTGAATTAGGGTTATACTGCAATTTTGTAGGTCATAAATAGATTAAGACTGAATTAAGCAATCATAGTGGGGTAGAGCAGAGAGACTGGACTTGAGAAATACTTAGGAAGTAAACCCAGCAAATTTTGATGATTAGTTATGGGCAGGGAGGGAAGGAGAAAGGGGTAATTCTCCCAAGTTTCTTCCTTGGATACCAAGGGGAAGATAGGGCCAGAAACTATGCATGTTAGATTGTGGGAGGAGAGTCAAATTTAGGGGTGTTGGTGTTGTATTCATAAGACTTTTAAGTGGAGATACTCAAATGGAGGTTGGGAGAAATTTAGAGCTACAGATCAATAATTTGGATGTCAATAGTGTAGGGTTTCACTGACTAACTAAATGGTAGAGATTTCTGTGCACAGTTGAAAACAAAAGTATACAAGCAATAGCATAAAAAATGAGTGGCAGGTGAAAAGACACAGTGAGTAGATAAATTGTGCACAATGGAAGTCAGCCAATTTTCCATAACCAAAAAGTTCTGGCAGTCCAAATCAAGAGTCAAATTAATATCAGCAGGATTGTTCATTATGAATTTGTGCCAACTGAACAAATAGTTAACCAAGTTTACTATTTGGACTCTTTGGAAGTGCTGAAAATGCTGCATTAAAAAGTTGGATGAAAATGACCTGAACTTTTCACCAACAACTAATGGCTCTTACATCACAACAATGCACCAGCTCACACAGCACTGTCTGTGAGGGAGGTTTTATCCAGTAAACAAATAATGGTGTTGGAACACCCTCCCTGCTCACCTTATCTGGTCCTCAATAACTTTTTTCTTTACTCAAAGATAAAGGAAAAATTGAAAGGAAGATATTTTGATTACATTCATGACATCAAGGGTAATACCAGGAGAGTTTGGATGGCCATTCCAGGAAAAGACTTCCAAAATTGTTTTGAAGGGTAGATAGGTAGTGACATCACTGCATAGCTTCCCAACAGGAGTACTTTGGAGGAGATCATAGTGATATTCAGCAAGGAGGTAGGAACCCTTTTTCTAGGATGAGTTCATGAACTTGTCAGACAGCAAATTACCTTAAAGGTTATTCAAGAATCCCAGAATTGTAGACAAAAAAAGAAAGCAGTAGTTAATAAGGAGATAGGCCATCAAACTGACAATACTTACATGGAAACACAAATTGATGATGTTTTAAAAAGTTATAATAAATCAGATTAGGACTATAAAACTGGGAAGGGGAAGTGAAGCAGGCTAAGTAAGGAGGTACAAAATCTAAATCAATGGGAATCTAGTTGGTCATTACTTCTACATGAAGTGCTGCATGACTCACAGAGTAAAAATCGGTGCTTACAAATAACAGACTGGACCCAGTCACTCAGAATTGCTGCATCTCTAAAATTAATTTCCAATATTCTACTCTCTGGCTATAATCTACTATGCTTTACTATTCTTATATTTGCTATTCATCTCCATCAGTTCTTTTAATCCTGTCTATTTTGTTTCCACCAGTTGTTCTTAATTGTTCAGCCCATTTTGATAGCTCTTGCTTTGTTCCCACCCTGAAAACTAGTCTTTCATTTCAGTCTTTCTTCCTTGGCAGTCACAAATCTCTTACTTTGTTTTTTTCCTTATATCTGTCCTGAAATCAACCTCCCTGCACCCTCAGATCAATGCAATCCTCTGACCTGTCCTTCCTATGGAAATTTTGAGCACAGGGGACATGAAAGGGCTAAGACAAATGCCTTCAAATTATATCATCAATTTGGCCTTTGCTCGTGTCTCTCACCCATTCGTGCTACCACCCCTCTTTCCAGGATCACTGTGCAGCCTGTGGACTTGCCTTCTACCTACACTCTTGTTTATCACTCATACCTGTCAGTTATGTCCACTTCACAAAACACAAATCAGTTAGCATTACTTTTCTGCCATAAACCTTTGAAAGCTTGCCACTATCAGTGGGCATCTGGCCCATTCTACTTAACACTGACCCTGCCCCCTTACCTTTACTCCATCAATCTCTTCCTCTTTCTCTCCTCCTCATCCACCCTGGCCTGTTGCTATTTCTTAAAAACAGCACACTCATGCCTACATCCAGGCTGTTACACTTGCAGTCCTCTCTGGACAAATCTCCACACCTTCTCCATCTTTTACAGGTCAAGCTCAACTGTCATTGCTTTGACCTGTGTGAAAAGATCCTCTACTCCTTTTGGGGGAGGGAAACCTGTGGTCTTATGATTTCAAAACTGTTCTTTTTTAAGCACCAAAGGAGGCAAGAAAAGTTTAATCTTTCTCTGCTGCATCACTTTTAATAAAAGAGTTTGTTTTGTAAAATTTAGATTTAATAAAAAGGCCATACTTAAGGACCTAGAAGGCACATTTGGCCTTAAGGCTGCAGGCTCCCCACTCTGTAAAAGGCAAGATCTTAAACCTATTTTATTTGGCTATCATATTCATAACTCATAAAGCAATATTCAGCATACAAAAGAAACTTGGTAAATACTTGTATCTGTTGAGTCAGCTAAAAGCCTCCAGGATAATGGTGGGAGTCAGGGTGGGAGTGAAGTGCCCACATGACCTGATGAGCCAAACAAAGGATAATTTTACTATTTGGGACAAAAGAATGAAATATAATATGCTAAGAATTGCTGCTGCATTTACAATTTTTTTTTGGTAATGAATCTATATTAAAATATGCTGTATATTTGATCTTAAGGCAAGAGGTCAAAGCAACCCATTAATGCAGTTTGCAAGTATCATTTGTGCCATCCTCGGTTTTGTGAGGAAAATGCTGTACTCTTAAAAGATAAATGGAAGTAGCTTAAGCAGACATAATTAGGTATATTTTTCACTTTTTCTGGTCCAGATCTGGCATGGTTCCTAGGCATGTGAAATTAGTGACAAGGGAAAAAATGTAAATAGATAGCTAATGCAATAAATGTTACACAAAATATTTTGCTCTGTGCAGTGTTCAGCATTTTAACCAACTCCACATAGTCCAACAGGAAGTTTCTAAAACTTATGCCTTTTCTGTCGTTTAGAGGAGAAAAACAGAAATTCAACTGATATTAGAAAGCAGATCTTGGAAAATAGGGTGTAACCAGAAAATGAAGGGACCGACCTAAGACAAACAGCCTCAGTTTCCCCATTTAGAAACTACTCACAGCTTCCTAGGAAGGTCCTAGGGTGACCATGAACAGGAAGGATTCTTCAAGCTCTGGTTCTATAAGTGGACATTTCCTGCAATGGGATATATAAATCAGCCACTGTGTTTCCATTGATATTAGGTAAATATTTATTAGATTGGTTTGAGAGGGAAGCCAAAGTGATTGTCATTAATATCTTTAATGAAAGGATTATTAACTATACCAGCTCTGGATAGTCAAAGATAAGCTACGCATACCCTGTAGTATAAGCCAGGCATTCCTCTCCAGCATCTGGCAATTTATTAGCAATGCAAATTCTTGGGCCTCACTTCAAACCACTCATTGAATGAGAAACTCTAGTGGGAGAGCCCAGCTATCTGTTTTAACAAGTCCTATAGGTGAAGCTGACGCACATGGACATTTGGAAATATTGATAGAAGTGAGTAATTTAGCAGTTTAAGTACTGAAATGTAGATCTTAACCAAGTGCTGAAAGAAGAACAGAATGGGCATAGTGTCCAGGATATTTGCACATTGTGCAAATGACCAAGAGTTGAGAGGAAAGTTGGGAGATCTTCCCAGGCACAGGAATCCAGATGTGCAAACGTGGGAAGAGGTGAGAACAACCAGACCAACCCCAAACTTATGATGGCTCAGTGGGGCTTGGGGTGGCAGGGTGGATTCTTTTTCTAAGATATCCTACCTCCTTTCTGCTCTGTAGTGCCACACATGATGCTGGTGACCAAGGGGACTGAATGAGAATGGAGATGAACCACTGAAAATAGGGCCTGCAAATGCGTAGTCTGTGGATGAAATGGTGCTTGCATAATTGGGCTATACTTGGTTGGCGCAGTATTACACAGTGAACTTGAGCCAACGCCTCATAATTAGTAGTCTGAACATTAAAAAAAACTTCAGTTTGGCTTTTCATCTTATCATGTGTCTTTTCTTAAAGACGTGGATGATTTCACTCACATTTATACGCAGTAACAATTTGTTGATGGTAGAAGCTGCCACTTTTTGTTCGGTCATGCCTTCATTTCTTTACAATTTCCATGACTCTTTTTTGCATCTTCAGTTGTCATTACACTTGGAAAGCTCTTTTCATACCGTAAAAGACTTGTTCTCCATTTTCATGTTGAAATCAAAGGTAAGAAAAATCCAAGCAGGACCATGACGCTGCTGCTTTCAAAAGAAGTAGGAAAGAGTATATTTTGGAAATGGGGGTGGGGAAAAGGTTTCTACATGCTTGATAATAATTATAGAAATAGAAATTTATAAATAGAATGTAATAGGAGTAAAAATAAATAAGTGATAAACTCTGGAAAAGACTTCACAAATTAGTCAATAACAAAAGGTGTTGAAGAATGAATAGGAGTTTTCCAGAGGCAAATTAACTCCTTCTACATTAATCCTTTCAATAAAATGTGGAGACTAAGGCAACTTACCAGTTTGGAAATGTGTGCCTTTCCCCTCTCCCATCATTAAAATAAATTGGTAATCTCTCATCATGGGGGCCGTGTTGTTCCAGGCTACAGTTTAATTACTCTGGCCTGAGGCCTTCCTAGAGTGCAAAGGTACCTAGAAGTCTTTTTTAATAGAAAGATAATGCTCGAGGCTCATTGCAAAGCCATAGCCACTTTCATTTGAAAATGAGGAGTGAGGATAAATTCCATAAATCAAAAGCCTGAGGAAAAATAGTTAACCCCACAAGTTCTGAGCTTTTCCATGCTTCCTTGGGGGGTTTATTATGAATGAATACTTTGCTATGTCACTGCAATATTTAAAAGAGAGAAGCAGAAAGCATCAGAATCCAACCTTGTGTGCATCTATATATGTGTTTTTCAAACCAGCACATTCCTTAAAAAGACTAAAGTGAGGTAGCCTTTCTTAATTATCTTGGCTGGTCACCTAAATGGAAGCAGAGACAGCCACAGATACTCCTGCCATTAGCTAATTGAGAGCTTCCTTTGGTTCCAGCAGCGACTTGCTGCCCTGAAGTGGAGGTTGCAGTTCAGACCCGGATGGAGATGAGTTCCTCATCGGGGCGCCCAATTCCATAATAAAGCGCAGCATGGGTGAGTTAGTGCGCACCTGCTGGAGAGGTCCTGGTGCCAGGGACGTGAGTGCTCGCAGCACTGCTCAGCTTGGTCTTGCCTGTGTGTTTGTTGTTGAGTGTTTTGCAACTAGACTGGGAGGATGTAATGGCCATCCCCTCATAGCTGGAGGCCTGGAAAGAGGATGTAAGTACGATTACTGCTGATAGCTAATGGAGCCTCACCGTCAGAGCCAGTGGTGGAGATGCTGGTTTTGGATCTCAGGTACTTTGGTCCCCATCTCGGAAAATGTTTCGTAGGGGAACTGATTGATCTTTCAAACAAAATGACTCAATTGGCCAAGTTGTTTCTCCCTCTATTACTTCAATTCCTCATCCCTAAAACAAAGACAGCTAGCAGTTTGGAGGTAAAATATTTGCTGAGTGACATAAAGGGATAGTGTGAGTGCCTAATGGTCTTGGGCATCATCTTCTCTTCTGCAGAGAATGCAGGGATCGACTGGCAGAGGAGAAGGCAAAGATGGGAGCTGTCATAGGATTTGCATTCATCTGAAGCCATGTTGGTGTTGGAGGTTTACATGCCCTTAAGGCAGTTTATGTGATAGGCCCATTAACTTATAGTGATGGTGTCTACAATTTATAGCATGAGGGGAGACCATTAGAAATAGATATGGGAATAACTTAAGAATTTAATAATAAAATTAAAATTTAAAATAAATACACCGTGGCCCTCTTGGCTGCAGCCCCTACCTTCTTCTGGGCTTCCCCTTGACTCATCCTGGTTCATGTTTCTCTCATGCTCTCCTGGTTTAGGAATCTTTTCATTGCTCTACCTTAAAGCCTCTATTTAGACATTTAGTTCAAGTCCCCACTCAGAAATCCTTTCCCTGAGTCTCTGGAATTTATTGTAATTATTGTATTCTAATTATCTAAATATCTAACTGACTTCCCAACAGTGGCTCCCTATCTTCTCTCATAAATTCAACTCATATTCATTGAGCAATTATGTGCCAGGCACTGTTCCAAGTATAAGAAATACAAGGTTAAAGAGAGGAAATAGGAAACAAGTAAACAAATAAAAGAACTGATGACTTCCAATATCAAGTGCTGTCACATAGTAATCAATCATGCAGGGGTGAAGCAGAAGCTGGAGGGGCTTCCGAGGAAACTGCCCCTCAGATAAGATTGTTCTAGAAAACAAAGTGTTTCATGAAGAAAGAACTCATCAATTTCATCATCACTAGCTGGCCTGTGAGCCTGAGCTAGGAGGAAGTCATGTGGGATCTTCATAAAAATATTTCAATCAAACCGTGGGAACAGATGCCTTTCTACAGAGGGAATGAAGAGCGTACAAAGGCAGGCAGCTGGTTTGTACCATTTTTTGTATTTCCATTATTATAGTAGGCTTTTAATAAATGTTGACTGAATCTATGAATTTCCTGGTTCTCTACTCCAGCTCATGTAGATTGGAATTTCATTTTTGGACCCCATTACATTTTCTATAAGCATCTTCCACAGCAGTGATACGTTGAGGCATTTAGTTACTTGCCCAGATACCTCCCCCCACTGAACCACGTGTTCCTTGAATGCAGAGGTTTTGTCATACTCATTTTTGTATGCTGAAGACCCAACATTGTTTCTGGAAAATAGCAGTCATTAAGTTAATAATAAAATATTGCACGAGTGACTCTTTATCAGATCACAATATTTGTCTTTTTTCTACCTAAAATTAGCTAACATTTTCAGACCAAATGCAAGAACTGCCTAAGTCAAGGACATATAGAAAGGAGGTTGGTTTTAATGGCTAGGCTTTGAGAATTACAATAAGAAATTTATAGATAACAGACATAAAAAACAAAGTTTAGACTTCTTAGTTTTAGGAATTGAGTTTATAGGCTGAGATTTATTATTGTAAAAAGATTGACCAGCATTTATTAAATGCCCATTGTTTGATAGATACTGTGTTAAATGATATTCTTAGGTTGATGAATTTTTGTTAATATTCTTACTAGGTAAGCACTAAAATATTATTTTTCCCCTTCTATAGATGAGAAAACTAAAGCTTAGAGAAAATTTCAACTTGCCAGAGGTTACACAGATTCAAATCCATGTGCAACTCAGGAATGTGACCTTTGCCACTGTGTTCCTCCACCTTTAGTTAGACCTTCGGAATATAATTTATAATGATGTAGGCAGGTGAATGCTTTACTCGAGTCTCTTTTAAACTGTTATGAACTTCAGTTTTTTTACCCCCAAATCATAGTTCCAATAAGCATAACAGAGCTATCAGTTCCATGCACTTACGGACTTTGATCTATTTCGTCTGCTCCTTGTAGGATAGCTTCCATTACCCTCACACGCAGATGAGGAAAACGAGGCTGTGGGAAGTCACACGTGTTGCCCAATATCACAGAGATAACTGGGACTTGGGAGGGGATTTTCATTCTTTCAGGTCTCAACGTCCAAGAGTTTCCAGCTTTCGTTATATTTAAAGGTAGCGATTCCACAAGTGCAAAAACAAAAAAACAGAAGCAAAACAAAACAAAACACAGCACAACAGCACCTTCTTAATGTGGGTAAAACACCGCACTCAATGGCATCAAGGGCTGCCCGAAAAAGTAGTCCAAAAGCTGTTTTTTTAAACCACCAGTTCTACAAAAGTTCTCAAGGTTTGCAAGAAACACAAGAAATAATGTAACCCAGAAAGGTGGTAGATATATATATATATATATATATATATCACACATATGCAAATGCCATATGTAGTAATCTCCCCCTCTTCTGCCCCCTATGACATCCAACTCGGTTTATTTATTTATCTTCCCTGTTCTGGACACCTCTGCTGAGCCGCCCAGCACTGACTCAGCGGAGCTGGACCTTCGCTTGGGTCCCAGTTCTCGGCAGCTGCTGCCGCTCCGCGTCTGCCTGCAGCGACGTGCCAGCTGCCTCCGACCGCATTACACCACAGTGATGTGAACAACTGGAAGCAATAATGTGCCTCCCCATTTGCCTAACAATACCAACATGGACAATAACTCAGAAGACTGAAGATTTGTGCTGTAATTTAATAAACCCCATGCACATTTCTACAATTGAGTATCACATCTGTGCAATGGATCCTTGAAGTGTAATATTCTTTTATAAGGGACCATTAACCAATCTTAAGTTTATAGGTTTCCTTAAATCTTTTTCATCAGCTGTTAAACTACAGCAAAGAGAAAATTGCCTCTTATGAGACAAGGGATAGTAAAATACAAAGACTGTGATTAAACGTCAATCAATTAAGGATTATAATATAATAAAATGCTGACTGATGATGAAAACGGGCACTTTCTAGAAGAATTGTATAAGCAATATTAAGAATTATTTTTAAAAGTCAGTCGAAAAAACTTCAATTAGACTGCCTTATATACAAGTCCTCATCCTATTACAACAAAAGATTCATAAGAATTATTCCTCAGGTACAAAGATCCCAAAATTGGCACTGAACTTCTGTACTGAAAAGTATTTTTGTAGCTTCTCATTTTACTATTCCCCAGTCTACGGAATTTTAAATCTGTTTCTGAACAGGATAAATAATGGCATTTTTTTTGTTTCAGCTAGTTTTCCACCAGTGTGTGCAGCTGGGCAACAGTTTATGAAAATGGGTTGTGTAGTAAAACTACCAAACAAACAAACAACATTGTAATTGAGGTAACATAACACTGACGAGAACATAGGGCCCCAAAAAGGAGCTCTGGGACTCTTTATAAAACCTAGCAATCTAAGCCTTCCTGAAGTGAAAATTTACAAAGCATTTTCCCTTGAAGGTGGGTCAAACGCACTTCTGTTTAGGAAAGTTACAGGTAATCCAGAATGATCCACTTTGTTCATTTCTGCCTTCCATGAATACACTTCTTTCCCCATCAGCCTCCCGGCTTTGGGCTAGAGTTAGTTATTATTAGAAGACCCAAGCTAATTACATCAGATTTGGCAGCCTATTACCTCAAAGAAGACTGAAAGTGTCTTTTTCTCCTGTTTTCTGGCTGTCATATTTTTTATTCAAGTTATCCAATCTTTTTCTCTCACTAATATTTTGGGGAGACTTTTTTTTTCTTGATTCTGCACCTAGATGCTCCTTCCTCAGACCTCTCCCACACTGCGTTCTCAAAGCAATTTCCCTGCCACGCTGCTTGTACCTGGTCCCTTTGGTGTTCTAAGGGCATTCAGACTCCTGCCAGTTTGCAGGGAGCATTTTGGAGCTTGTTGTAACAGCTGGCTTATATGAGCCTTGAAGGACGAACACGCATACACGTGGCAGCATATATGAAGTGCTAAAGCATCTGGTAAAGTAAGCAGGGACCGAAAGGCCCAGGCAACTCACAGCTTTGCTGGAAATTGTGCTGGAGACGATTTGCACTTGACAGGGGCAGAAGCGTGATTAATGAATAAGTCCCACTGCAGCCTGGCTTTTGCCCTCATCCCTCTTTGGAACCTACTCTGGTGAAGGTCACCAGTGACCTTGTAATTATCCAATTCAGGGGATGTTTTGGGTCAATGTTTTACTAGGCAGCTCTGCGGAGTTGGCAGGACAGTGGAGTGGCAGGCAGAACATCACACACAAAATTACAATGCTGGGATTTACAACAAGCAGATTTAACTGCAAATTCAGGATCTTCCCATTGAAGAAAGTAGTTGCCCCTCATTATCTAACACAGTGGAAGCCATCTCCTTAACATAAGAGTACCAGGTGAAGCAGCAAGTGCCGATATAAAGACTGTAGCAAGCTACTTAAAAGACCTACCTTAGATCATTGATGAGGGCGGCTACACTAATCAACAGATTTCTAATGGAAATGAAATAGGAAGAAGATGCCACCTGGGACTTTCATAGCTAGAGAGGAGAAGTCAATGTCTGGCTTCAAGCTTTGAAAGACAGACTGATCCTCTTGCTAGGGGCTAATGTAGCTGGTGACTTTAAGTTGAATCCAATAGTCATTCGCCATTCTAAAAAATCCCAAGGCCTTTAAGAATTATGCTAACTCTATTCTGCCTGTGTTCTAGAAATGAAACAACAAAGTCTGGATGACAGAACATCTGTTTATAGCATGATTTATTGAATAGCTTAAGTCCACTGCTGAGACATACTGCTCAGGGAATTTCTTTCGAAATATTACTGCTCAGTCACAATGCACCTAGTCATCCAAGAGCTTTGATGGATACATACAAGAAAATTAATGTTGTTATGCCTGTCAACACAAAATCCGTTCTGCAGCCTCTGGGTCAAGGACCTTTAATATTTATAATTTAAGAAATAGATTTCATAAGGCTATCATTGCCATAGACAATGATTTCCCTCATGGATTTGGGTCTACTGAAAACCTCCTGGCAAGGATTCACCATTCTAGATGCCCTCAAGAACACTCGTGATTCATGACAGGAAATAATTGACAGGAGTTTGGAAATGTTGATTCTAAGACTCACAGATGACTTGGAGGAATTCAAGACGTCAAGGAAGGAAGTAACTGAAGGTGTAGAAATAGCAAAAGGACTAGAATTAGAAAAGGAGCCTAAAGATGAGACAAAACAGTTACAACTTCACGATAAAACTTGAATAGGTGAGGAGTCGCTTCTATGAATGAGCAAAGAAAGTGGGTTCTTAGCAGGAATCTACTCCCGGTGTACATACTGTGAATGGTGTCCAGATGACACCAAAAGATGTTTTTACTTTTTAGTTCTTTTAGTGAGATTTATTTTATTTTGTATAACTGAAAAATTTTACTTTATTCTTTTTCTATTTAAAAATAATTTAGGGGGCACAGGCAGCTTTTGTTACATGGATGAATTGTATCATGCTGAAGTCTGGGCTTTCAGGTATCTGTCACAGAATAGTGTCTATTATACTTGATAGGTAGATTTTTATCCCTCTGACCCCCTCTACCCTTCACCCATCTTAGTTTTCAGCATCCATTACTGCCCTGTATGACTGATTTAGATATTTCATTTAGCTCCTACTTATAAGTGAGAACATGTAGCGTATGTTTTTCCATTCCTGAGATAGTTCACTTAGGACAATGGTCTCTAGTGCTATCTAAGTTGCTGCAAAAGATATTATTTCACTCCTTTTTGTGACTTAGTAATATTCCATGGTGTGTGTGAGCATATGTATGTATATATAGAAACACACCACACATTTTCTTTTTCTACTTAGCAGTTGATGGGCAGTTAGGTTGGTTCCATATGTTTGAAATTCTGAATTGTGCAACAATAAATATTCAGGTGTTAGGTGCAGGTATCTTTTTGATAAAATAATTTCTTTTCCTTTGTGTAGATACCCAGTAGTGGGGTTGCCGAGTTGAATGACACCAAATGATTTAGAATATTACATAAACATTTTAGATAAAGCAGTGGCAGGGTTTGAGAGTGCTAACTCCAATTTTGAAAGAAGTTGTACTACAGGTAAAACACTATCAAACAGCATAGCATGGTGCAGAGAAATGTTTCATAAAAATAACAGTCAATTGATGCAGCAAACTTTATGACTCTCTTATTTTGAAAAATTGTCACAGCCACCCCCACTTTTAACAGCCACCACCCTGATCAGTCAGCAGCCACTACTAACAAAAAGATTGGCATACTTCTAGGTGAAGAACTCAAATATGACTTGGACTTTTTGCACAAATGCAAACAACTTAACCTAATCATATGTACCCTTACATTAATACAAAGTAAAAATAAATCAAAATAAAAAATATTTGGAAATAAATTACAACTCACTAATGGCTCTGATAATTGTTAGCAATTTTTACCAATACGGTATTTTTAAATCAAGGTATATACATATATTAGATGTAATTATATTGCACACTTACTAGATCATAATATAGTGTAAACATGCACTGGGAACCCTCCCCAGACTTCAGTGTGGTGGTCTGGAACTGAACCCACAAGACCTGTGAATTATGCCTGTATATACTGCAAAAACAAATATAAAAAAATAAAGCAACTTGCCCTGCAGAACTGACCTAGGGACACCCTGTCCTGTGGGATGTGGAGGTGAAACTTGCATGAAAGAATCAATATTGTTTATAAGCAGTTGAGTTGCTATCCTGGATCCCTAGCCCTTCCTCATAAAACAAAGTCACTATTTCTTTTCATCATCCCAAGGGAAAAAAAAAAAAAGAAAGTTTAGTCACTAAACAAATCCCAATCAGAAAAGCTTCAAATTAGGGTGCAGGAATGGGTGAAGCTGAGAGCTAGACAGATGGGTAGGAACTGGAATTCTACACAATCAACAGTAGAATTCCCCACCTCCTCACCATCTATTATAGTTCTATTTCCAAAACAGGTTCTGCTCTCTTCTTTTTACCCAACCCCTACCAAATTTCTAGATTTTATTTATTTATTTTGCAGAGGCTGAAATATAGAAAAACAGAACTTACAGATACTGGCATGAGAAAGCAAGGTGGCTGCCTTGTCACGATAGTGATGGTGAGAAAACTCACTCATGCAGGCAGAGCTTCCAGTCAGCTACTTTGGAAGCTTAGTTCTGTGTATCAATTATAAAAGAATAGCTGTTGAGTTGCCCTCATGAAATAAAACTTCCAGATAAAAAGAAAAATATCTCCTTTGACCCACAAATGGATTAGTAAATTGTGCTATATGTACACCATGGAATACTATGTAGCCCTAAAGAAAGATGGAGACTTTACCTCCTTCATGTTTACATGGATGGAGCTAGAACACATTCTTCTTAGTAAAGTATCTCAGGAATGGAAGAAAAAGTATACAATGTACTCAGGCTTACTATGAAACCAATTTATAGCTTTCATAAGACAGCCCAATTATAATTACAGCCCAAGAAGAAGGGGAAAGGGGAGAGGGAGGGGAGACAAGGGGGATGGGTGGAGGGGGAGTAATTGTTGGGACCACACCTATGGTGCATCTTATAAGGGTACATGTGAAGTGTACTAGGTGTAAAATATAAATGTCTTAACACAATAACGAAAAAAATGCCATGAAGGCTACTAACCAGTTAGGTAAAAATATTTCAAATTATATATAAAACCAGTACCCTGTACCCCATGATTGCATTAATGTACACAGCTATGATTTAATAAAAAAAGAATTCCGATGGCAAATGATTTCAAGATCAGACTTTCGAACTATTCATATCTAAGAGTAAACTAAAGACACTCTTAGATATGACCAGAGTTTCTTAGTAAGATATCAGAGAATGTGCTCCAAAAAAGTGAGGAAGTAAATTAAGATCAAACATACAAGAAGGGCATTAGAATGTTTCCAGAATGAAGAAAAAGTGACAAGCAACAGATTTGCAGCAGTGCGAGAAGGAGGAGAGAGAAGAGACTATAGCACTGAGGTCCCCAAGGGGAAAAAGTGAAACCAATACATTATCTATTTGACTAGTCTGTAACTGTGTTAATAGACAGTAGATAGATCTATTGGAGCACCCGATAAAATAAATAAGTGCTGTATTCACGGAAAGTTATACAAATGATGCCATTTTTACTCAAAGAAAAATAAAAGTTGAAATAAAAACAAAATGACAAAGTATCCTTCTTAGCTCAGAAATGAAGAGTATAGCTATTTCAGGCTAAGATAAACATTGCCTAAGGATTTTTAACAAAAATGTTACAAATTTATGATATAGATAAGTCATGAAACTTCTTTTGTACCACAAGAGGAAATTAAGTAGGTAATGTTTGATAAGGAAGGAAATAGCGATATGAGCTTGTTATTTTGAAACTGGAGGTAAATACGAAACACCCAAAAGAGATGAGGTGGCCTCTAGGAGATATCCTGGGCCCTGGCAGAAGGATGGCAGAAGATATTTTTCATTCTAAGTCTTCCAACAATCTATAATTTTTAAAAAAATCAAGTTACATGCATGCGTTGATGTAGCTAATACAATTTTTTCTTTTTTAAATAGAGAAATGCTAATGCTTTATAGGTAAGTTTGCTATTCCTCACTGGCCTCCTTTACCTCTTCTAGTTGGGAATGATTAGGCCATAGAGAGTAATGTACATGATCATTAGCCATCTGGCTTTTTTGACAGTTGTTTTGCAGTGACCATGAGCAGTTCACCATTCAGGTTGTGTGTGCGTGCATACGTGCACATGTACCTACATGCATATGTATGTGTACAGGTCAGTAACTAACCTGATTTGGGGACCAAAGAAGAAAACAGCATTTAAAGTGCTACCGTTTTCTGTGTTATTCGGTATAAATAAGGTAAGTTTACTCAGTAATATTTCCTTAGCTAAGTTATTTCAGAGCAGGAGAAAATCACTGAGTATTTTTCTTTTTTTGTAATTTTATTTTAAGATGTGTTTTTTGCAAACTTTTCATTATTAGGAATATAAGCCATGTTGCACTAAGTGTATAAGCTATAAAGAACAGCTTAATGAACTATTACAAAGTGAATCTCAGAGTAACCACCACCCAAGTCAAGTTATAAAGCATTCACCAGCCCCCCCGGGAAAATATCTTTGGGATATTGTCTTCCTGATTTTCTTTACAGTTTTACCACCGCACTGCAGCGATGGAGATTTAATTTCACTAAGTTCGGGCTTCCTTTGGACCTCCAGCAGATTGGAGTTTCTAGGTGGTGAAATACAGTCAGGGTGGGGTATGGTTGGTATGGGGAGGAAATCGAGGCACTTGCACACCTTGAGACGTTAACTACCTCGGATTAGGGTCTGCCATCCTCATCAGCACTACTGACATTTTGGGCTAGGTAATTCTTGTGAGGAGCTGCCCTGTGCTTTATTGGATCTTCAATAGTATTGGTCTCTACCATTAGCTACCAGTAACATCCCTCTTCTGGTTATAATGACTAAAAATACCTGAAGATATTACCAAATTATCCCTGGGGAGTGGCAACAAGTATTGTTATTGTCCAGAGTGGAATTTTTTTCCAACCATCAATTTTAGGCAATTTTGGGTGTTCTACTACTGAGGCTTAGCCAAGGGTAGAGGATAAACCTGAAAGTGCTAAACTATCCCCTAACTCAGACAGAATTAGCCAGGTCCAATAGCCAGTGTCCCAGCTGGCAAGTCTCCCAACCTGGGACGCTTTATCTGCAGTGATAGAATCCCAGCAGCTTTCCCGTGCAGACAGCAAGTCAGAAACCGTCCAGGTGACTTTCCCCCTACCACCTCCTTTTCATATTTTAAACCTTTCAAATCTTCCAGTGTATTTACACAGTTGATTTACTACTATATGACAAAGGATCTGCATATCAATTGTAGTATACATACACATGTTCAGAGGGTGTCAAAAAATGCATATGCATTTCAAAAAAGGAAAATACCCATATTAAAATTGTAATATCAAGACACATTTGACTTCTGCAATCATAACAGTGGAAATAGCAAGTGGTCAAATGTGACTAGTATTCACCTTTTGTTATGGGCATATATTATTACAATTTTAATAGTTTTTTGCTTCCTTGAATCGTGTAGACCTCTCTGTCACCCTTGGAATATCTATAAACACATATAAACTATAAAGTAATATGTAAATATTAGACATTATGACCTAAAAACAGAAAGGGTGATAAGAAGCCCCAAATCTGATATTTGCAAGCTGGTCGACCTTGAACAAGGCCCTTAGCCTCTCTGACCTCACTTTTCTCACTCATACAAAACTTACCAAGTAGGTCTCCAAAGGCAGTTTTTTGATCCAATGAGGCAAGAAAATGTGAAAAAGTATTATAAGCAGTAAAGTGCAATGCTAATATATTGCATTATTATTTTCTAAAGCCTCAAGCAGAAACAGTCTCAAGGTTTGGAGAAAATTAGCAATAATAACAGTAGCGTAGGGAATCTCTCTCAATGTGTTTTTGTTGGATTTATGGGCTAATAAGCAGAATGAGAATTGACTCCTGTACTTTAGGGCTCTGTGCTTAAGATCTGAGCCTGAACTGACATGAAGAGGATTCAATGCAGAAATAAAAGTCCATGTTCTGATCCCCTTGGTGCTGTACGCTCTATCACAGTATTATAGAGTCTTCCTGATTTTTGGAACCTTGCTATTTCCACTAATTTTACCTTTGCTTAAAAATTAACTCTGTAACTGACATATTTATTGTATATTCTCAAGAAGTCTCAGTAAGACACCACTGTTCACTCTGTGTGGTAAACTCCTGTGGTCAAGGGTTCATCCTCGTGCTGGTTATTAAACAGCACATAAATGATCTTCACGTGCAAGGAGTTATCTAATGAGGTTATAGAATTAGAAAAAGTTTGAAGTCTGGAAATGCGGTGCCGCTAGATTCATTTCTTTTCTTTTAGATCCCTGTGGCTATTCCTGGCTTTCTTATGATTCAATTCATGAGTTGATTAACAAAAAGTGGTATGTTTTTACCATGGAATACTACTCAGCCATGAAGAAGGCCTTTGTGCCTTTTGCAACAATTTAGATGGAGCTGGAGACCATCATCCTAAGTGAAGTAACTAAAAAATGGAAAAACAAAGACCGCATGTATTCACTTTCAATTGAAACTAACCTGTGAGCACACGTGTGTAGAGGGAAGTGAAACACAGTGGAAATCCAGCCAGGGGTGGGAGGAGGAGGGGACGGGAGGAAAACTAGTTAATGGGTATAGTGAACAACTATCTGATTAGGGTAGATAGTTGGTAGCACGGACCCAAGCATCACCAAAAACATTTCTGAACAAAGAAAAGAATTAGAGAAGGAAGTTCTGAAGGAATGTGAGGATTCCTGGAGTGAGGGTGAGCACCAGAACCATCTGCTGGTGTAGAAACTGACTGTAGGGAAAAAAGAAAGGATATTTTAATAGCATAGCCAGGGACGACTTCTGAGTAGGTGATGTTTGAGGAGACACCTGAGTGATGAACGTAGCCATTACAAATTTTCGGTCTATGTTATTAGAACATATATCATTCATTTTAAATTCTTCATAATGTTACTATTATTGCATGAGCATATGGTCACTATTCATTTAGATTTACCTATTGTCCTTTTCCATCACTCCTCATTTCTTCCTGCATTTTTATGCTTCCTTCCAGAATCCTCCTCCCTCTGACTTCTTTTAGTTTTCCTCTCAGTTAGGGCTGCAGGTAACAAATGTGCTCAGCTTCTGTTTATCTGGAGACATCTTTATTTCATATTAATCTATGAAACATTCTATGTTGTGTTTATTTTTACTGTGTAAAGACTTTCAGAATTTTGGAAGATGGTACTGAAATGTCCCTTGTTAATATTATTGTTAACTAAGTTGACATTTTCTCTTTATCTTTCATTTTTAGCAGTTTTATTATGGTGTATCTAGTTCTCAGTATCTTTGTATTATGCTACTTGGAGTTGGTAGAGATTCTTGCATCCACTCCTCCGTAATTTTTCATTAGTTTCAGAAACTCCTTGGTCAGCATCTTCCCAAATGTTGACTGTGTTCCATCCTCTTTCTTCCCTCTTTTGTGACTCTAGTGTTAGTTTTTCTCACCATGTCCCACATATTTTGTACGTTCTTGTCCATGTCTTCTGCCCTTCTTATTCCTTGCTCATTCATTTAGATATTTTGAGTTGATTTATCTTCCAGCTCACTAATCTCTTTCACTGTGTGTCCAATCTGCTGCTAGATTTATCTATTGATTCTTATTTTCAGTCATTATATTTTATTCCTAAAATTTTCATTTGATTCTTTATTTCTAGTTCTTTGATTAAATTCTCTGTTTTGTCATTTATTTTGTTAAAAATATGAATTACACTTATAGTCAGATAATGACAATATCTGGGCTCCCTGTGATGTGTTGCTACCTATCTCTCTCTCTTTCTGTTGTCAGCAGTTGGCCCTGTAGGCTGACAATCCGGCATTTTTTGTTAGAATGCCAGAGATTATGTATGAAAAATATAGCAGTTTTATATATGCAATCTTCCTTCAGAGGTGATTTAATTCTCTTTGGGGAGGTGTTTAAGGTAGGAGCAGACCAACTTGACCCAATGAGGGTTGAGATGACTAAAGACTGAGTTTCAGTCTTTACAGAGCTGGTCTATTTCTAGTTGTCCTTTGTTTCTAAGTCATATCCTTTGAAGGGTTTCAACTTAAAGCCTGGATTGTCTAACAGGCATCTTCCACCTTGAAAGGCCCTGAAACCGAATTTTTATCTCCCCAGTGCCGTGAAACTGTTGAAAGATTTCAGAATTTTTTCTCTTAATTCGTAATGTTGAGAGAAAAGAAGCTCACTTATTTAAAATGCTCTTTTTCTCAAGAACTATGCTTCTTATTTCTGGCTGCCTCAGTACCCCTGAACTATGATTTTTATCTTGTAGGTCCCATGAGTCTGGTGAAATGACCCAAGTCACTGCTTTTTATTCAACCTTTTGAACTTATGCCTCAAATAAACAAGTATTTTAAGAAAAAAGGTAGTGGAAATTCCTGCCATCTGCCAGGGACTGAATTGTGCTCCCACCCCCAGTTCATGTTGTAATGCCCAACCCACAATGGGCTATATTTGGAGATCAGTTTCTAAGAGATAATTCAGGTCACATGGGATCATAAGAGTGAGGCCCCAATCTGATAGGATGGATGGATTTATTCCATCTCTCTCCATCTCCCTCTATCTTTATTCCTGTACTTTGAGGACAATGCATCTGCCAACCAGGGGAAGTTTCCTCATCAGGAAGTGAACTGGTCAGTACTTTGATTTTGGACTTTCTGGTCTCCAGAACTGTGTGAAACACATTTCTGGTGTTGAAGGCAGCCAGTCTCTCTGTTAGTTTATTATGGTAGTCTGAGTGGACCAGGACATCCCCTTCATGTACTTTCCTTCTTATCTGACATCTCGATCCCTAAAACTCTGGCTGCCTTGTTTGTTCTCAGACTCTCCGATTATTTTGGTGTGCTTTGTATTTTACTTGGCTTTTATACAGTTGTTCTCAGTAGGAATTATGGTCTGATAACCACTCTGTCAAAAAAGTAAGCAAAATTCTCAGAAAGAGACATCAGAATATTTGAGAGGAGAGCATTTCAGGAAAAGCAAACAGTTGAGTGCAAAGACCTTGGAGCAAGAACCTCCTCAGCAAATGGAATGAAAGAATGGAAGACCCAAAGCACTGGAATACAATGGAGATTTGTATAAACTGAGCTTGAAAATTAGGAGGGACTCAGATTAGGTGGGGCCTGGTATGCCAGGCTGAGCAAGATGGATATTATTCTGATGGCCATGGGACACCACAACTGTAAGCTCTTCTACTTGGAGGGGATATTATCTGATACATATGTTACAGAGGACAGAATTTTATGTTGATATAAATATATATTGAAACATATGTTGGCTTGGTGCCTGTGGCTCAATCAGCTAAGGCGCCAGCCACGTACACCGAAGGTGGCGGGTTCGAATCCCCAGCCCGGGCCCTCCAAACAACAATGATGGCTGTAACCAAAAAATGGCCGGGCGTTGTGGTGGGCGCCTGTGGTCCCAGCTACTTGGGAGGCGGAGGCAGGAGACTCGCTTGAGCCCAGGAGTTGGAGGTTGCTATGAGCTGTGATGCCATGGC
>CAUYQV010077884.1:0-17402 GCA_963574575.1 Galagoides demidoff
AGGCGCCCGCCACAACGCCCGGCCATTTTTTGGTTGCAGCCATCATTGTTGTTTGGCGGGCCCGGGCTGGGGATTCGAACCCGCCACCTTAGGTGTATGTGGCTGGCGCCTTAGCCGATTGAGCCACAGGTGCCGAGCCGACACACTTGCCCTTAAATACTTATTGCAACACAATTCACAACTTCTATGAAAACAATATGGAGACTCCTCAAAGAACTAAAAGTAGAGTTACCATTTCATACAGCAATCTCACAACTGGTATTTTACCCAAGGGGAAAATAGTCATTTTTATCATAAAGACACTTGAACTAAATTGTGCCGTTTATGGCAGCACAATTCACGATGGCAGAGATGGGAATCAACCAAGTGCCCATCAATTCGTTAGCTTAATCAAACGTGGTATAAAAAAATAGATACAACATGGTACATGTATACCATGCAGTTCTACTTAACCATAAAAAATAAATTAATACATTTTGCAACAATATGAATGGAACTGGAGACTATTCTAAATGAAATGCTGCAGAATGAAAAAACGGTCACATATACTCATCATTAAATTGGAACTAACAGATCAGCACTCACACTCAGATGGAAGTAGAACTCCACAGAAATCAAGCTTGTGGGAGGGTGATATCATACTTAATGGCTACACTGTCCACTATCTGGGCGATGGGCACCACTTATGACTTTGCCTCAAGCCGTACAAAAGCAGTTTATATAAGCAAAACATTTGTACTCTGGTAATATTCTGAAATTCAAAATAAAAATGTTTTTAAATCATCAAGGTACAGGAGAAAGGAAGTGGGATTGACAAATATATTGCCTCTAATTTTAAATGGCACATTCAAATTAACATCATAGCACAAACACTAACTCGGCCAATAATATAATAAACATTCAGTTTAATTGAGAAAGGAAATTAAGTTTAGCTAGAGCTATATTCTCATCTTGGAAAGTCTGTCTGTTATTGCTCAAAAAGAAAAGACATCCAACAGAACAGAAACAAAATCAGTAGTAAAAAAAAAAAATAATAATTTCACACTGACAGAAACTGTAAGACATGGCACTGAAAGTGGTAACAAAGGAAAACTTTTCTCACAGACTGAATAATCAATAAAAGGCAACCCACTATTTTCCAGCTTGTCATCTTCCTTTAGGCTATTAAATTATTCTAATCTTACTTTGCAAATGGATAAAGACAGCTAGACATTGCCCGTTATATGCAGTGTACTCCTTGAATCTGGAATTCGGATGCATTCGGTCCCTGTCTTTTGATTTTATCTTTATATACATATATACACTGGCACATAGAATATCTTTTTTTTTTTTTTTTGTAGTTTTTGGCCAGGGCTGGGTTTGAACCTGCCACCTCCAGTATATGGGACCGGCACCCTACTCCTTTGAGTCATAGGCACCACCCACATATAATATCTTTATATCCATATATATGAGAAAGTAATACAGTGGTATATATGCTTTAAATTTGTATATATGCAAAATATATATGTATGTATTTGTGTTTATATATGTGTGTATATATATAAATGTTAACTACATTATTAACTAATGTATATATTATATATGTTAACTAGAGAAGACAAATCCCATAGTTCCACCACATGTGCTTTTCAGACTCTTTATTCCACATGGACCAGTCTATCAGTCATTAAGTACCAAAACCCCCAAGCAAAGAGTAAGACTAGTAACTGACAGGTGATAATGATTCCAACCAACAATAGAGATGGCAGAGATGAGCTGTAAGGCATCATTCATTATACCTTAGAATCTGTGTAAACACACTGAATTGTTTTAACTCGCTAGTGAGTTATTGAGGCACAATAAATATCAATACCCCAATTCAAAAGGACGGTATAGATTCACAAGGATGAACTCAACTTCCAAGTATTTTCTCTAGAAAAATAGCACTTTCTGGTACTTTTAAAGTTCTCCACCTACTTCATCTTTCTAAATTATTTGCCATGAAATATGACCACAAATTTTGATGAGTGTTTAAATTTCTCTCTCCTGTTCCCAATTCTATCTTAGATAAAGCTCTATAACAACGTGAAAAATTCAAAAAGTCATTAATTCCATTTCTGATAAGGTTTGCATTATCTCTGATAAGCTTTACTTGTAACTTTTTTCGCTACCACGTTTTCATTGACGCATTGTGCGATCAGTTTTTAAGTCAATTTTATTTTCTGTTGTTATGTCTTAATATTTTAGAGCTTTTGACATATTAAGATATTTTGGCCTTATGCTATACTAAAAGGAAATATGAGTTCAATTCAGAAACCTCTTTTAATGACCTTTTAAAAGAAAAACCATCTTACAAAAATTCTAATACCATCACTCAAAATAGTCAAACACTAGGTATGAATTATTTAGGAAAGCAGACATCAGATATAATATTTCCTAAGCTTTTTTTTTTTAATTTCTTAAGCAAATATTTTCCAGGGATTCTCAACCAGGGCCAATTTTGTCCCTCAGAGTACATTGACACTGTCAGGAGACACTTGGTTGTCACAACTTGGAGTATAGAGGGTGTTTTCTACTTGCATCTGGTGGATAAACCCTACAGATGCTGTTAAACGTGACGGAGGCTGCACAGCGCAGCACTCACCGCAAGGAATTCTTCAGGCTGAAATGTTCATGGAGCCTATAGTTAGTAACCCCACCTCATTTTCACTCAGTGGCCTCATTTTAACTTAAGTCACATCTCTAAAGACTTTATTGCAATTAATATTGTAACAAAGTTCCAATAGTAACAATATCAACACAGATGATTTTTTTCAACCAGCGAATAATAAAATTCAGAAAAATAATAACAGCTCAGATGTAGTAGTATTTGCCATGAGCCATGTGTTCTTTGTTAGTTTACTCAGTTTTTTCACAGTTCTATGAGTTGAACACGACTGTTATTACTCTCACCCTACAGATGAAGAAAAATGAGGATTCAATTTAATTAATTGTAGTACTCATGGTCACCCCACTTTCAAGAGTCTGAGCCAGGATTTAAAACACAGCTTGCTAATTCCAGTCCAGATACTCTTGGATACATCTCTACATTGTCCCCATGTAGATCAGAGAAGCTGCCTTCTGAAAGGAGGTTTTTAAAAGAGCATAACAGTTAATAAAATCTACAGAAACCCCTAACGAGTCTCTACGGGAATATTTCATTCTTGGAGAACAGGAAAAGTTCAGGCACACAGCTGGTATCATTAAATCGTTATTTATTCATTTATTGAGATTCTTATTCCAAATTTAGCAAATGTACTCAAAATGTCTAGAAAGTGAAAAATGCAACTAAGTAAAACACATCACACTAACAGGAAAGTGAGAGGAGAAAGCACTTCGTTTGGGTATAACGTTACAAATGTAAAAGCACGGGAGGGTAAGAGAAAGGCTCATCCAATCATCAGAGGTTTCCCATTTTAGTACAACACAGATAAGTTACACGCCATGAACAATTCACTCAGAAAAAATACAAACTCAGTAACTGGAAAGTATTATACATTAGGTTTGCTATGACATAACAAATTGCCACAGAGTAAGTGGCTTCAACACCAGAAATTTATTTCTCATAGTTTTAGAATCTTGTAGTCCCAGATCAAGGTGTCAGCATCTATGTTTTGTTTTGTTTTGTTTTTCAGGCCTCTCCCGTTGGCTTGCAGAAGACAAACTTCTTTCTGGGTCCTCACATGACCTTTTTCTTGCTCTTCTTTCTTTCTTTCTGATGCTTCTTTACCTTCTTGTAGGAACTCCAGTCTTACTGGATTACAGACTTACCCACGTGGATGCATGTTAACTCAGTCACATCTCCAAAGACTGTATCTCCAAATATTCTAAGGGACTAGGCTTTGACACTTCGACATATGAATTTTGGAGAAAATTCAGACCATGACACACAGCGAGAAGAATCACTCAGAAGACATAGGACTCAGTCTGTCCTTCAAATTTTTTTCTGGAAGACTAAGAGCAGTTTACCAGATACTGGGGGAACAAAAAAACCCTCTAAGCTATTTATAGAATAAATGCAACTGTGACTTTGCAAGGTGGCACCACAAGTGGTAAACCTCAAGGGAGATGGTCCACTATCTTGAAACCAACTTGTGTCTATGAATGACAAGTTCTCAATGATAGTCCTACAATGTTTTGTCTAATAAACATTGGGGGAAAACTTACTGGATGGGAACAAGAAAGACTTCAAAGGTAATAATGCAATGACAGTAAAAGGGCATCGAATCTTTGTCTTAATCAGTGAGAGGAAGAGGTAAATGCAGTCTCTGGATTTCTTCTGCTTTCAGTCAACTTTTTTGTGTTTGTGTGTCACTGTTTGTTTTTTGGGAGGAAAGAGGGTTGTTTGTTCATTCCTAAGCTGGCAGAACTGCTATTGAAGTTAAGACACTTGCTTTCTAGAATAAAGGCTGCCTCTCTGCGCCTGCCAAGAAGCAGATCACAACTGCAAGACATGTTTTTCTCTTCTCTACTCTTGAAGCAAAGCACTTGCCTCCCGAGCTGTCAGCAGGTCAGCAGAAGCAAGACCAAATTGAGAGTCAGGTAGCAGCACAGAAGGAAAAGGACCAAACGGAAAGATGAGTAAAGCAAAGGTCACAAAGGAGGGGTTTTTTTCCCTGAGAAAACACAGCTAAGTGGAAACAAGACAAGACACAGCGTGGAAGCGATAAAGAACATTTCGTGGGTGGAAATAAATTACTAAAACAATTGTCTGTGCCATTTGAATGAAATTTGTTTGGTTTTTATTCTTTGCCCCTTGTGACATCATCACAGCTATGTCTCCTCCCATGTCTTCCAACTGCAGGAACCAAAACTCACACGGTTTGACTGTAATAAAATCCTCCCCTTCAATCTCTCCCCCATCAGTCGCCCCAAAACAGCACTTTCATCTTTTTCATCATGTGGTTTCATTCCCCTTTTCAAAAAGTTGAGTCAATTAAAAACAAAATCACATCTCTGAATTTTCTATTACTTCCAGCCACAGTTTGGTCTCACCCTATTGATCTTTGTTTCATCCTTGTCACATATTACTCAAGCATAACTTGAGCTGAATTATAAGGGCGAGGGTAAAAAGTAAAGAGAATAAAGTGGCATCGGCTGCCAGAGGACTGACGTTTCATTTGGGGGAAGGAGGAAAATAATTAATAAACAATAAATAAGAAAGAAAATTTAGGAAGTGTTTTTCTCTTTACAAATGATTATGCTATTGCCTGAGAGACTGCTTTAGATTGAGTGCTCAGGAAACTCCTCTGTCAGGCTCAACTCCCACAGCTCAGTGGTTAGGGCTCTGGCCACTTACACCTGGGCTGGCAGGTTGAAACCAGGCCTGGGACTGCTGAACAACAATGACAACTGCAACAAAAGAACAGCTGGGCGTAGTGGCAGGTGCCTGTAGTCCCAGCTACTTGGAAGGCTGAGGCAAGAGAATAGCTGAAGTCCAAGAGTTTGAGGTTGCTGTGAGCTATGACACCACAGCACTCTATTGAGGGCAACATAGTGAGGTTCTGTCTCAAAGAAAGAAAAAAGGAAAAAAAGAAAGAAAAGAAACTCCTCTTTGAGGAGGTGACATTTAAGCTGCTACCAAAAATATAAGACTAAATGCTAATGTTATATTACCTTGTAGTCTGCCAGTTTGTCTTCTCTGCTGACTTTAAGATATTGTTTTGAAAGTATGGATTAAGTCCTCAGAGCATTATTGCCTAACATTACTAGCACCATATAATAAGTATTCAGCACATACTACATATTTCTAAGGCAACTTGAAAGAAACGTAATGCTATGTAATTATTAGGGTAATGTCATCATTTTCATTTTGTGTGCAAGGTAACAGATGAGAGAAGTTAAAGGACAAGACACATTAAGATTTCCTTCTTCATAAGACTCTTTCCAGTCATCAAAATATAATCTCTGTCTTCCTTTTAAGAACTATACCGATAAGTCATTTTTAAGTCTTAGAATTGATATATTTAGTGTAAAGACATAGGATAAAAAGAATGTCACTTGTGAGTTTTATAAGTCAGTTATAAAACATTCCAATTTTATATATTAAATTTGATTCCATTCAGCAAATTTATCAAATGCCTAGTTTATATGAAGTAGAAAGAAAAAATACTATTAAGTCATGGTGCTAATTGTCATACGGTTTACAATCTAATCAGGAACACAAACGTGGAAACATCTAACAAAATATCACACTGTAAAAAGGTAAAGTTTAATGAAAACAAAAAGGAGACAGTATGCAAGCATTTAAAGGACTGTTCGCGGCACAGAGCAAAAGAAAACAGAACTGTCCATTGCAGTCTTATAGATGCTTACAATCCCAGGAAAAATTATCAGTATTCTGTTTAGCTAAAAAAGTAGGTGTATCTTATTAAATTGACAAAGTCCTTTCCCTTACTCTGAATTTTTATGTCTGATCTCTTAAAAATCTATAAAAAATAAAATTAGCAACTGATTTGTTGGTGGACATGAAGTATGGCAATAAAATATCTTAGACACAAGCTTACAATGGGGAAAAATAATCATACTTTAGTCAAATCTAATTTTTGGTTAGTATGAAAAATTACAGAGAAACAAAGGAGAGCAATAATATCTATACTTGAATTCAATATTAGCAACATCATCTCCAACATCGTGAAGATTCTGAAATATTTCCCAGATAAAGTTTCCTACGTTAGCAAAAAAATTACAAATTATACCTTATATCCTAAGAGAACATTTCTACATTATCTCTATAAATTCCTGATCTGTTTAAAAAATTATACTCTTAAAAGGATACGCTGGGCTGAAAAAATTGTCAATAGGTTTTAGGGATATTCAGAGAACTTATGTAAATTAATTTATCACACATCTCTTGGACATGAATTTAACACTGTGTTTACATTGGTTTTCATTAAGTCAGTCCTAATATTTGTCCAGAGAAAAACCTCACAGAACATTTTTTAAGATAAAAGAGTATAATTTCAGATGCTCAAGAGATATGTTAAATTAATAAGTGAAATAACTGCCTTCCAAGTCGTAACTATATCTTCCATAGGCAGCTCCTGCTACTAAAAGCAGAACTTGTATTTTTGCCCAGATGGCTCATGTTTATCTATCCAACTCAGAATAGACCGGAATTTCTTGAGGTCACCCATTTCAATTCCCTCTTCCCTTCTCATCACCCCCACTGTCATTTTCTTTAGACCAAAGTTTTTCACCTTTGCTTGGGTCACTGAAATGTCACTAAATCTCTTTGATTCTGCACCATTTAATTCTTCCTTCCCACACAGTCATGGGCATGTTGCTAAGATTTACATAGAATCTTATCTTTTTGCTTAAAATACTTTCATGACAACCCATACTTTCAGGAAAATGGACAAATGCCTCATTCTGGTATTTAAGTTTGCCCACGTGCTACCCTCTCTTGTCAAATCCTACAGCAGGTGCATCTCCCAGCTGTGGTTTCACTCCTCAGCCACACCAGAACACGGCCTGCTGTCCCCTTGGCTGGCCGTCTCCCTCCTCTCACTTCTAGAATGCTATTATTGCCTTGACCTAGAAATGGGCCTTCTCCACTTGCCTGTTCCCTTCACTTCCTTGAAGGTGCAGTTCACGTTTCGTTTTCCCCAGCAGTAGTTTATGTTCTTCTTACCTGCTGCCTATGTCTCAGGGCTTCGTTATTCAGTTGACTTTTTGGTCAGGTCATATGTCCTTCCCACCTCATTATCAATTTTTCTGGGGCAAGAGATGGCTTTCAGCTCTACATCTCAAGGCCATGCACAGACTCTAGTGTAAAGTCATCACTGCATCAATGCTTAATGACATTAGAAACTGAGGGAAATGCTGTACTTTTCTTCATCTTCACAATAGTTTTCCTAGTTGTGAAGTGCCTTAGAAAAGAATTTTGAGCAATTAAGTTTCCTTGAGACTCAGTAGAACTCAAGGATTGGCAACAACTGGGTGTAATTGTAAGTAGCAATTTCATATTCTACTGTTTTACACTACAACCAGATCAGTTAGTAAAGAGAATCTTTTTGGGTATTTCTAAGCAGCAGGATAAATTTGAAGCGAACTTAAATTTTCAATAATTATACACATTCAGGAGACGTGAACTCTTCTTTTTTCCCCCCAGATCAGTGATTTTCAGCTTGTGTGCTGTGGCACACTGGGGTGCCAAGAGAGAATCGCAGGGGTGCCACAAAAATTTTTAAAGATCATTAAATTATTTTTGAAAGAAGTTCAAAGCACAGTAAGTACATTCTTTCTTTTACTTTCTTTCATTTTCTTCTATGCTTTTCTTGACCAACACAATTTATGTGTGCTATGGAAGTTTAACTATAGATTCACGTGTGCCATGAGATAAAAAAGGTTGAAAACACTGCTCTAGATCAAGAAGCTGGATGCCATGCCCAGTCCCTCTGGGTGAAGTGGGAATGTGTGAGGATGACTGGCTTCTGGCCTACATCTCAACCAAAGACAAACACACTCAGCCAAAAAGATATATGTACATTTAAAAGAAAAAAACTAACAATCAGGGTAGGGTGTTTGGAGAGAAGAACAGAGGGACAAGTAAGGTGGGTTGTCCAGCCTCTCCCCCTAACCCCCCATGACCTAACTTCCTACTGGGTTTCATCCATGACATTCAGACTTTACACAAACATATCAAGGATCAGCCTGGAGAAAGTAGCCACTTCTACATCCTATTCCAAGGAATTCAAAGGTCTGTGTAAAGTCTGGCTCAACACAGCGCCCTTCATTTCAATTCTTCCTCCACAGTTGACTACAGGAACAAAGACACATGAGCAGGGGCAGATTAACTGAAGAAGGATTTCATACGCATTGTGTGGGAAAGATAAGGATCCACTGAGGAAAATGAGTTAGAGGACAGGGTGAACCTACTCATGGGGGGGGGGCCAGGGGGGCTGGGCCAGACACAATGAGCCCTAAGTTCCTCTCACTCACAGGGGTTGCAGGTTTCATCAATTCTTGATGGCCTGGAGTGGTACTGATAAATAAGGAAGTACTGTCCTCAGGGCCAGGTAAAGCCACACCAGATGTGCTGTCTGGTAAGGGGGAAAGCACCTGAGGCACTGGTTATGGATAGGACAATCGGTAAAACTGATGGCATCAGATTGGCACTGGGTAGATGTCCTGATTTCCCAAATGACTGATGTCTGGGCCTACTGCTTTCTATCACAGAGCTGAGCTCCTGGATTAAGACAATGCTTGGAAATTGCAGTTAGTCCACTGCCTGTCCAGGCGTGTCCGCTGCATTGGAGATTTGAACTGTGGCAATACTGACACTGGTGGTGTGGTCCCAGGAAGCCCCATGTAAAAAGGCACTTGGTCCTTCCTAGAGGTAAGAGGAGATCAGATGGTGACAGCCTTGGAAGTAGAAGAGATAGCCATAGCATTGGTGTCAAAGGGAGGCACGGATGACAGTATTGCAGAGGCTCTTCTCACCAGAGTGTAGGGAGTGGAGGAGCCCTGATAGGAAGGTTCAGAGAGCTGGGGGCCCTGGGAAAAGAGGCCCTCTGCTGCTGCCCATCAGGGGTCCCAAATGTGGCTTCTAGGCCACAGAAAAAGTTAAAATTTTAAGTGGGGCAACAGACCACAGGTGTAGATGGGCTGATGGGGTCTCCTGCCTTTGCAAGGCACCTGTCTTCTGTCGTACAAAGGGATCTGTGAGCGTGGAGGAGAGTTCATATGAGAGGTTGAAGGAGAGTTGAAACTAACAGCCATAGAAGGGAGAGTAGTGTCCATTTTAATGACTTCAGGGTCTAAAGTACAGTGCCAGGTCCAGTGGGCAGATGTGTTTGCTTTGATAGTAGACATAGCTGCTACAGAATTGGTAAGCATGTTGTGATAAAAGCCGGGTTCCTGAAAGAAGGGATTGGAAGTCAAGTGGAGAAGGAAAGAGTAGGAGGGGTAGGGAAGGAAGGAGCAGGAATGGAGAAGGAAGGATGAAAGGAAGGGAGGAGAAGAAAGTAGAGGTAGGGAAAGGAAAAGGATAGGAAGGAGGACAATGGTTGAGAAAGAAAGGAGGAGGAGAAATAGGGAAGGGAAGAAGAGGGATAGGGAAGGGACAAGAAGGGTTCTATAAAGAAAAGGGAATCTACATGCATGGGTGTGGAGACTCAGTTCTGCACCAGGGTGGAGTCATTGAGAAGCTGAGATGAGTGAGCTTGGGCTCCATTCTCCTTGGGTAGAATCCCTGCAGTGGAATGGGCCCTAAAAGGAGGAAGCAGTTCTGCAGGAAGGGCCAGAGGTGAGCTAGGGTTTGTTAATGTTTCATCAATTCTTGATATGAAGGAAAGTGGAGGGACAGGCAGGACCAGAGGTACAGCAGTCAGGTAAGCCAAGTCAGAGGTAAGAAGAGCAACTGGGACCTGAGAGGTGTATGGAGTGGTCAGGCACTGGGAGGAGTCTGCCATAGCAACAGGTGGGGAGAGAGAAGGCGCAGGTTGGGTGACGCTGCAGCTTCTCATGGCCTGTCTTGTCTTCTGGAGCCTCTGTTTTATCAAGCAAAATTTTAGTCTTTCTTTGGCACTCAGTGCAGTCCTCCAAAGTACTTCCATCTTCCTCACAGCTACATAGGGAAGCTGGATCATAGGTGGGAGCAGCACTGCTCTGTCCTACCATAGTGGCAGCCACACTGGCAGTGGCAGGGACATCTTTCTTTGGCAAGACCCTTCCTTGGCAGCTCTGGGTGAAGACAACCTCCTCAGTCTAACATATGCTGCTCCTTGCTCTGCATCTCCTTCCCTGACATCAGTGCCTGGAGCAGGCCTGGAGGGTTGGGCCAGTGGTCTCCATGTGAGAGTTCTACGACTGACTTCTCCAGGAGCCAGGAGCAGCCTGGAGTGGGGCAGGTGGACACGCTGCATCCTGGACAGGCATCCCAGGAGATAGGCCTCTTCCAGCAGGGCTGTGTAAGCCTGTGACTGTATGGCCCTCAGAGACGGTCATTGGGCATACCTGGGCCTTCTCACTCCAGTTGTCATCCAAGTGGCTGGAGGGGAGCATTCCCTCTAAGGAAGGCCCAGGTCTGTACTCAGCCTCCGGGGTGGGGATGAGGGGCTGGGTATTTAATTTCGTGTTGGTAGGAGGGCCCCTTCTCCTATGTTCCTGCCCTTCCATCTCCAGGAGGTCCTCCTCCTCATCATCCATCAAGTTCCTGGGTTCTTCCTAGGACTCCACTTCATTCTCCTTTTCGCAGGAAGAGAAAAGTGACTGGGTGGTGTCAACTTTGTTGCTCAGACTTAGGTAGTGAACGCTGGAGAGTGACCTTGCATTGGAGAAGAGGGACGCTGTTGGACCCCAGGTGCCCTAGCAGCACAAAGTAGCCAGCAGGCGCACGGCTTCCTAGATGCTCCAGGCATCTACCCGGGATACCCTGGGAAGGACCCCCAGAGGGGACCGCACCGCCTGCCAGTTGGGATCTGGCCTCTTAGGGCCATGTAAGCTCATAAAGGCAGACAATCTCAGTGGCGGTTGGACAAGCTGGGGCCATCGACAGCAGGTGCCCCAGCTTGCTACGATGTCATGTTGCGAGCCTACGATACCTGGAAGAGGTGAGGAAACGGAAAGACCTCTCCTGCCTGTGGGCGTCTTCAGACACTGAGAACGCACTGCGCAGGGCGGCGTCTGTGACAGAGAAAGGGCTCGCCAGGTAGCGTGGGAGCTCAGCCCACGGCGTGGAAAACAGGCGCCGCAAGGCGAAGGGCGACTTCCTGCTGCTGGTGGCAGGTGTTTGGCATGATGTAGGCCACCGGGTGGGGAATGCCGAGGACTGGGGGAGTCCTGTCGCCAGAGCCCTTCCCGCCGAGGTACCAGCCCTGCAGCGTCCACCACGGGCCTTTGCCAGGGTCAGGTGCGGGCCCAGGGGCTGCGTGTGGGCCCCTCTCTCCACACCCTTCCGTCAGGGAGTCGGAGCTGGCTCAAGACCCAACGTGGAGGCTATGATATCTGGGGACCTCCACGCCTCCGCTAGCCGTCGCCTCCAGGGTCACCTCTGCCAGCTGCCAGGGTCAGAGGCGAGAACGCGGGCCCTGACCAGATCAGACACCGCTCCCTGTGATGTTACAATAGCCCTTCCCAGCAGGCAGCATCTCTTTATTTGTTTTTACAAATTTGATAAAACAACAGCTAAAACCTAGGCGGTGTGATTCCAGAGCTCCTGCCTCCTGGTCATGTGTATGTGATGTATTATCTTTTTTGTTCTTTCAGTAGTTTTTAGGGTTCTTAGCGCCATAGGGTATCTATACGAAGCACATGTACACGGAGAAGGAGGTCTCTATTTCAACTCAAGTTGTCATGGCCCACTCTGGGCTCCAGACGTCTCAAAAGACATACAGCAGGTCGACCAACTGTCAGTACAGCATTAGCCCACATTTCTCTCCTAATGGAGTCTTGCATCCCAGATTTTCTTTTTGGTCTGTTTTCAAGAATCCACGTATGTCAGGATTATATTATAAATTAATTTGATCTACCCTGAAAGAAGTTCACCCATGGATTATTCCATAGCACTAAGAAGCCAATTTCTCTGGCCTTCCTGCAATTTGTCTAGAAAGCACGTATATTTATAAATGTGTAGTGGAGTAATGTTTAAAAACCATTAGGCATGATTAATATGTTACAAATTAGCCCTCAGCTCAGAAGATTCCTTTTATAATGTGTCAGAGCAATTCTGGACATCTAGCCCCTACAAAGTTGGGGTGGTTAGGACACAAAAGGTTTTCCTCACATTCAAATTCTGTTTGAAAAGAGGATAAATAGTACACAGCCTTTCTAAGCCCTCCAAGAGCAGAAATTATTTACAGTTAAACCGTGTGAATTGATTAAATCATTGAGGTATCCACCTCCTCAGGTATTTATAATGTCTTTGTGTTAGGAACTTTCCAAGTCTATACTTTTAGTTACGTTTAAACTATCCCCCCAAAAGTAAAAATAAAGTATACCCTAATATTGTTGATTATAGTCACTTTGTTGTGCTATCAAATATTGTTCACGCTAACTATATTTTGTACCTGTTAATCATCCCTGATTTATCCCTCCTTTCTCACTGCCAACCACAGCCTCTAGTAAACCATCTTCTCCTCTGTCTCCATGAGATTATTTGTTTTCAATATTAGCTACCATTATGTGTGTGAACACGTAAGATTTGTCTTTCTTTTCTTGGTTCCATTTAACATAATATTCTCCAGTTATACCTGTATCTTTGCAAACAGCAGTATTTCATTCTTTCTGTGGTTAAACAATACTCCATTGTGTATATGGACCACAATTTCTTTGTCTAATTATTCATTGATGAACACTTAGCTTGATTCCAATTAGTGGCTATTATGAATGGTGCTGCAGTAATCACAAGAATGAGATTATCCTTTTGACATGCTGATTTCCCCTCCTTTAGATAATCCCAGCAGTGGGATTATTGGGTCATACCAAAGTTCTATTTTCAGTTTTTGAGGAGCCTGCATACTGTTCTGCATGGTGTTTGCACAAATATACATCCCCACTAACACTATATGGTGGTTTCCCCTCCTCCACAGCCTCATTAGCATTCATGCTGGCCTGCCTTTTTGCTAAAAACCATGTTAACTGGGGTAAAATGATACCTCATTGTGGTTTAGATTTGCATCTCCCTGCGGATTAGTGATGCTGAGCCTTTCTTTCTTGGCCATTTATGTCCTCTTTTTGAGAAATGCTTATTCAGGTCTCTTTTCCATTTTTATTTAGATCATTTGTCCATTGCCTGAAGAATAGATTGTAAATATTTTCTCTCATTCTACAGGTTATCTCTTTACTCTGTTGCTTGTTTCCATTGCTAGGAAGAAGCCTTGTAGCTTGTAGTCCCATTTGTCTATTTTTGTTCTTACTGTCTATGCTTTCAGAGTCTTACCCATAAAATTTTTGCCTGTGTGTCCCGAAGCATTTCTCATGTTTTCTCCCAGTAGTTTTAGAATTGTGTTTCTGACATTTAGGTCTTTAATACATTTCAAGTTAACTTTTACATAGGATGAGAGGTGGGGTCTACTTTCATTCTTTTGCATATGGATATCCAATTTTCCAAGAAGCACTAATTGAAGAGAGTAAAGAGAGTGTCCTTTCCCCAAGGTATATTCTTGGGACCTTTGTCCTACATCACTTTCTATAAATAAATTGAGTTTATTTCTGAGTTTTCTATTGCTTTCCCTCATGTCTGTTTTTATGCCAATACTCTGCTGTTTTAGTTATTCTTTTTGTATAGTATATTTTGAAGTCAGGTAGTGTGATGCCTCCAGATTTATTTTTTTACTCAAAACTGCTTTTGCTATTTAGGGTCTTTTGTGGTTTTGTCTAAATTTTAGATTTTTTCTTTCTATTTAAATGAAGAATTTCCTTGGTGTTTTGATAGAGATGGCATTGCATCTATATTTCTTTTGATAGTACGGTCATTTTGACAGTATTATTTCCCCCAATCAATGCTGATAATATCTTTCCACTTTTTTGTGTATTCTCTTCCATACTCTCATTAGCATTTTCTAGTTTTCATTGTAGAAATATTAGCCTTCTTGGTTAAATTTATTTCTAGATATTTTTTGTAGTTATTGTAAATGAACTGCTTTATTGATTTCTTTTTTAGGGGGGGTGGTTATTGATATATAGAAATGCTACTGATTTTTTGCACGTTAATTTTATATTTGCAACTTTACTGAATGAGTTTCTCAGTTCTAAGGTGTTTTGTTTTGGTAGAATCTCTAGGATTTCTATTTATAACATCATATTTTATACAGAGAGGGACCATTTGACTTCCTCTTTTACAATTTGGATGCCCTTTCTTTCCTTCTTTTGTCAAATAAATTAGGCTATGGCTTCCAGTACTATGTCGAAATAATGTGTTATAAGTGGCCATCCTTGTCTTATTCTACTTCTTACAGAAAAGGCTTTCAGCTTTTCCCCATGCAGCCTGATGTTAGCTGTGGGCTTACCATATATGGACTTTATTTCACAAACATACTATTGAGTCTTCAAAATGTCACAAGGACTATATTAACATGTCTAATAAAAAAGTATGCTTCATAAGAAGCCAGCTCAAGGCAATATATTTAGGAAGTGTCAAAAATCACTGCACATACCTACATTCTCTGACTCTTAAATTAGGTGATTTTCTCTTATATACACTCCACGAGAACATGTTGTGCTTTAATTCAAGCTCATTATCTTGAATATTGCAGTAAAAAATGAACATATGGTACATAAAATCACCTTAGGTTCCTTATAAAAATAACTTCTATACACTTTTAAAGCCATAAAAGTTAATAAATTGTTGCTTCTTATTTTAAATACACAAAAAAATCTTTGTTTATTAAGTATTTATACAAAATACATATTCTAAAGCAGTTATTTTCAAATTTTGCTGCATATTAGAATTGTTTTTTTAAATCCTAATATCCATTCTACACACAATAACTGATCAGGATTCCTGGAGTGTAACAAATGTATTAATATTTCTTTTCCTTTCTTTTTTTTTTTTTTTTTTTGAGACGGAGTCTCACTATGTTACCCTTGGTAGGGTGCTGTGGTATCACAGCTAACAACAACCTCAAACTCTTGAGCTTAGGTGATTCTCTTGCCTCAGCCTCCCAAGTAGCTGGGACTACAGACGCCCACTACAACACCTGGCTATTTTATTTTATTTTATTTTATTTTTTTTTTTGCTGCAGTTGTCATTGTTGGTTAGCTGGCCCGGGCTGGGCTCAGGTCCACCAGCCTCAGTGCTTGTGGCTGGCGCCCTAATCACTGTGCTACGGGCACCAAGCCAGTATTAATATTTCTTTAGAGCTCCACAAGTATTTCCAATGGGTAGCCAACCTTATGGACTATGCTTTTGAGTTTTCCTGGATTTTTATTATGTTTTGTTTCACCTTGTATTTCATTAGAGGCCACACAGGTATTTGTTAGGTTTCAGAGATTTAAAAAATACATGATAGTGTAAGGAAAAATAGCAAAAAAATATTTAAAATAAAAAGATATGTGGAAAACCATGTGTATGTGTACACACAGTATTATAGACATACAGGTCACGAAGAAAATATCTAAAAAGTCCATGTTTTCATGTCATTACTCTAGCACTTCACATGAATCAGTGATAGGTCAAGGCTAATGTATACTTTAGCAATGGACTCTGAGATATGTAAACTGCTGGTGGTGAAACAATTATTCTCTCAGCAGCTTTTGTTTTGTCATCATTCTATAAATTTTGCATAAGTGAAACAGACTTTATTATGGTGGTATCTGCAATGCAGAATTTGTGGCTCACATTCTAGGCAATTAGGTTATATCAGGTATATCAAAGGATCAACTGGGCTATTTTCAGAATAGATAAATTTAAACAAAGGAGTTGTAGTATGAAATACTCTCACTTTATGATCTAAGAAGGTCTCTAGGGAAATCATTGCTACTATAAGCAGTATTTCTTAACTTTGACACTAATAGCAGGCAAACTGCACCAGTAAATGAAACAAAAATTAATTTGTCTAAAAGTATAATTCTTCAGAATACATATATTTGTATATCCTTTAGGGAGAAATAGCCAATCAAGTCTTATGAACAACAAGCTAAAAACACTAATATAGTAAAATCATCAAAAACTGGTACATAACAAAAAGCAATATTGATAGGCTTGGGGTGGGGGCTCACACCTGTAATCCCAGCACTCTGGGAGGCCAAGGTGGGTAGATCACCTGAGCTCATGAGTTGGAGAACAGCCTGAGCCACAGTGAGACCTTTTCTCTAAAAATAAGACGGGCATTGTGGCAGGCATTTGTAGTCCCAGCTGCGTGAGAGGCTGAGGGAAGAGAATTTCTTGAGCCCATGAGTTTGAGGTGGCTGTGAGTCGTGATGTTACAGGACTATAGTGAGGGTGACAAATGAGACTCTGTCTCAAAAAAAAAAAAAAAGCTGTATTTATAAATCTATCTAAAGCAAACACTTATTTGGTGACTACGATATCAGGCATGAAAGGATATTTTCATCTCAAAGAAGACAGTTTATTCTTCATTTTTCTTTCTATCATCACTAAGTGTTCAATCCAATTGTTAATGTAATAAGGCAAAACCCCCAAAATATATGTTAATGGTATATGTATGTTCTAGATTTTGCTAGCATACCTTAGCCAAATGTTTTTATTGTATTTATTTATGATGAATTTTCATTACAGATTTCTTTTCTTTTTTTTTTTTTTTTTTGAGACATAGCCTCAAGCTATCCCCCTGGGTAGAGTGCCATGGCATCACAGCTCATAGCAACCTCCAACTCCTGGGCTCAAGCGAGTCTCCTGCCTCCGCCTCCCAAGTAGCTGGGACCACAGGTGCCCGCCACAACGCCCGGCCATTTTCTGGTTGCAGCCATCATTGTTG
>CAUYQV010077887.1:0-26045 GCA_963574575.1 Galagoides demidoff
CCAAACAACAATGATGGCTGCAACCAAAAAATGGCCGGGCGTTGTGGTGGGCACCTGTGGTCCCAGATACTTGGGAGGCGGAGGCAGGAGACTCACTTGAGCCCAGGAGTTGGAGGTTGCTATGAGCTGTGATGCCATGGCACTCTACCCAGGGGGATAGCTTGAGGCTCCGTCTCAAAAAAAAAAAAAAAAAAAGAAGGGCTCGTTGCCTATGGCTCAAGCGGCTAGGGTGCCAGCCACATACACCTAAGCTGGAAGATTCGAATCCAGCCCAGGTCCATCAAACAACAATGACAGCTGCAACCAAAAAATATCTGGGCGTTGTGGCGGGCACCTGTGGTCTCAGCTACTTGGAAGGCTGAGGCAGGAGACTCACTTGAGCCCAGGAGTTGGAGGTTGCTGTGAGCTGTGATGTCATGGCACTCTACCCAGGGGGATAGCTTGAGGCTCTGTCTCAGAAAAAAAAAGATAATAATAATTCCTAGTGTGACAATATTGAGAGGTGGGGCCTTTGTGAGATGATTGGGTCATGAGGACTCTGCCCTTATGAATGGGCTAATCCATTCATGAACTGATGGTTAATGGCTTAATGGGTTATCATGGTAGTGGGACTGGTGGCTTTAGAACAAGAAGGGCCCTGAGCTAGCCTCACATGTGATCCCCTGAAGGCTCTTACTAGATGTGCTCCCTTAATCTCAGACTTCTCAGCCTCCAGAACTATAGTAAATAAACTTTTTTCTTTATAAATTATCTAGGCATTCTCTTGTAAATATCAGAAAATGGACTAAAACACCAGATAAGAAATACAAAGTTCATCTGAATATGTATGTGGAGGAAAGGGGGGCTATTAAAAGCAGAAATTTAATATGATCAAAATAATATTTTATCATCCCTGGTTATCCAGTGAGTAGGAAAAAGAAAAAAAGATAAGATTTTATCAGATTCATCTGGCAGTGGAAATTAGGATGGCTCAATGCAAAGAGACTAGTTAGTAGACTCCTGACAGTAATAAAGACCTAACCAGGAATAATTAACAGCAAGATGTCAACTACATTACAAAGGGGGAGCTGTCAAATCTGAGCCCCTGAAGAGTCAAAGAATAAAGAAAGATCTCTTACTGAACCAGGGTAATGAGGAAAAATAGTACCATGAAGAAGAAACTGGAAAGTTAGATGCATGGAGATAAGAAAAATAGCTCGCTCAGGGTGTTATCATTTCTCTAAAAATTATACTTGAGGAAGACTTTCTGAATGATCTGGAATGGTGACTATGTTCCCGTGTAGTAGACAGAAGTACCTCAAACATGTGGGTAAGCCACTCTCTCTTCTCCACCCTCTCCACCCCTCTCCCTGACCTTGTAGCACCCAAGACTGTGATCGCTAACTGTCGAGGGTATCTGTTGTTGCTGCTACCTTTCTAACACTCTCAACCTGCGCCTAGAAACGGTGTTTATCCTTCTGTAAAAGTCTCATCTTTTAGCCGGGCGCGGTGGCTTACCACTGTAATCCTAGCACTTTGGGAGGCTGAGTTTGGGTAGATTGCTCAAGCTCAGGTGTTTGAGACCAGCCTGAGCAAGAGAGAGGCCCCATCTCTGCGTATAGTCCCAGCTACTTGGGAGGCTGAGACAAGAGAATCGCTTGAACCCAGGAGTCTGAGATTTCTGTGAGCAACAACACCATAGTACTCTACTGAGGGCAACAAAAATGAGACTCTGTATTAAAAAAAAAAAAATCTCATCTTTTGTAGTACAGGTGAGGCTGAACCCATCTCATTCTAAGCCCATCAAACTCCACACACTCTGGCCCAGCTATAATAAAGGACACATAGCCCAGACCTGGCCAACTAGACCAATCCTATACCGCGTACACAGGACAGTAATTCAGAAAGAGGAATGTGGCTGGAGTCAAGGCAATCACTAGTCATAGGATTGTTCTTGAAAAATAATAGAGGCTCAGCTCCTGTGGCTCAAGTGGCTAAGGCACCAGCCACATACACCTAAGGTGGCAGGTTCGAATCCAGCCCAGGCTGCCAAACAACAACAAGGGCTGCAACCAAAAAATAGCTGGGCGTTGTGGCGGGTGCCTGTGGTCCCAGCTACTTGGGAGGCGGAGGCAGGAGACTTGCTTGAGCCCAGGAGTTGGAGGTTGCTGTGAGCTGTGATGCCACAGCATTCTACCCAGGGTGACAGCTTGAGGCTCTGTCTCAAAAATAAATAAATAAATAATAATAATAATAGAAAGTACTTTTTTCTGCTACAATTAGGGTCCACAGTAGCAGTTAGAGGTTAGAAATTAAAGGTTAAACTCCAAGCAAGGGATGAGAACTAGGAAAGGCCCTGGCTAAAACAAGAGAAAGAGTCCTAGCAATATTATTTGAATTCCTGTATCCAGCCTTATTTGAATTTAGGTGAACTTCTGAATTTTCTAACCTCATCATCAACAAATTCTCTTTACTTTCTTTTTCTTTAAGGAAATAAAATTAGATGTTGATAACATTTCCCACCCACCCCCCCAACAAAAGTATGTGACTATTTTTACTAGCTTGTTATTAGGATGTGTCAACAGTCCACACAATCTTAAAAATGATTTAGTGAAGTTCGTCCTTTCCTGGCCACCCCAAGTATGTTACTCCTCCCCTTTCTCGGCCTCCAAGGCCCAGTTTACTGGCATTTATTTTAAAGAGCTTATAAAAGAGCTTGCTCTAGCAGCTCATCCTCCTGTGCCTGGCCACTAACAAAGGAAGATCAGCCATGGCCAAACCCAGATGACGGCCACAGTCCCAGACAATAACTTGGTTGCGGCCCAGTGAACACCTATGCAGAGAATTCTGCCACGCCATGCCCTGAAATCTGACCAACATAAATTGTAAAATAAATTTGGGTTATCATAAGCTACTCGGTTTCTGCTAATTTATTACTTAGCAATAGAAATCTGATACAGGACAGAAGCAACAACTTGTCTTTCCCCTTGGAAGGGATATCTCTTGGCATGCCTAAAACCACTAGGCCCTAGAAAGTTGAAATGGAGACAAATGGGCAGATTCCAATGAGGCTGGAAACCCCTAAATTTAGTTGAGCTTTCTTTGCCAAGAAAAGCAGCTCTTCCAGGTGCTTAAGGAACTTAGTCTTCCTTAGCCTGAAGAAGGTAAGGTATCTAAAGCCTTGGAGAGACTGGACTTCAAGCTTCAGCCTCAGACACGTAGAAAACAGCTTCAGAGAGAGACCACCGACCCAGTTCCCACAACTGCATAAGGTCAAATCTCTGTAGCAAATCCACATACATGTGTCCTGGTGGTTCTGCTTTTCTCACTGAATCCCCAGTGATCAAGTTGAGGTCATTGTTACTAATTCCATGTCCAAGGTATGTCTTATTTACCCCAGGCCTTGGTGTTCTCCTCATGTGCCTTTCTTAAAGTGTTACCTGGGAAAGCAAATGTCGTCATCCTTGACTCAAGAGATTCAGAACATAAAATAGACAGAAGCTGTCTCTCTGTCTGCTGGGTCCTTAGTCTCAGAGATTCAAAGAATGAATACATGGATCACCACCAGTAAACAAAATGGTAGATTTTATTGATAAAGGGAGAGGAAAAAACACAAGGCCTTCCACATGCTGAAGGGGGGTTCCCCGAACAGGTAGCCCATATGGGCCTTGTCTAGGGGTTTATATACAGCTTTTCCTGCCCTGTGGGTGGGGACGGGGGGATGGGGTGGAATAGGTGGAATGTTGCAACTGTCTGGTGCCAGGGGCCTGAGGGCAAAAGTTAAATTGTAAAACTTTCCTTGTGTAGGGATGCGTCTTGTTTTATTAGGGTGTGTTCTGTGCACCTGGAGTGAACGCTTGGGTGGTGACACTGCTCGGGCTGGCTCCTGGACCTGCTTGAGCCCAGAGAATGTGGTTGAGCCTGCCCAGATCCAGAAAATGAGGTTCAGGTCCAGCCCTGAGTGAAGAAGGAGTGTACCTGTATCGATAATAGGCAATTTTTTTTTAATCTCTCACCTCTTCTAACTTTAATAGGCAATTTTATTCAAATCATTGTGAGTTACCATCAATCTGTCTCTTATACATAAATGGTGTGATAAAATCTATAATTTCTCTGCTCCAAAAACATTACTTAAAGCTGGGTATACTGATTATATACCTATAATACTAGCTACTCAAGAAGGTGAGGCAGGTGGATCACATGAAGCCAAGAGTTCAAGGCCAGCCTAAGCAATAACACAAGGCCTTGTCTCAAAAACACAAAAAAATGACATATTTTTCTTCAAAAATGTTACCTTGATATTTCCCCGTGTTTTGTGTTCTTTTGTTTAAGGAATTCAGAACATCTAGGGAAAAAATAACTGCTACAATTTTGGTTTGTGAAAGAAACCAAACCAGTCAGGGTCCGCTCAGGGAAGCAGAGCTACTAGGATATCATGGGAGTAAGAGATTTGTTCTGGGAATTAGACCTGACCCAGATGTGGGAGCGGCTGAGTCAAAGGATTTAAGAAGGCGTTAAAAACTAAACCTCTCAGAGCACTGGCTTGAGTAGGTAAGTTGGAGCTTGTGGGGAGCTCTGAGACATAAGTACCCACGGGAGGCTGTGGGATTTAAGGGGGAGCTCTAAGCTTCTGGCTCTGGGAAGGAGGGAGCTGGACCTGCTTTTGGTGAGCAGGACTGCAGTCAGGAAGATGAGTTGGACACAGGGTGGGGGAAAGTGAGAACCAATAGGGACACACAGGCATCTCGGTGTCTGTCTGTCTGTCCAGACCGATCTTCCAGGAATAATGGTCTGTGCTTCCCTCCCACCTTCCAAATCACGTGCAAGTTTCTCTATGGTCAACTCTAACCCAGAACCATGCATGGAACATAATTCCCAGCTTCATCCAGCACAGCAGCTGAGAAGAAGAGGCTCATCTTATGCAGCTCGTGGAGCTCCTCACGGAACTGAGGGCAGGAGTGAGGCTGGATCTGAGGAATGGTCGGAAACAGGTGCTCGGGCACCATCAAGCCTCTCTAGGGCTCTCCGCTTTGCGGCTTCCCTGTGGCCTGGCCTGTCCCACGGAAACCTCACTGCTGACCTCCCAGCATTATCCCTCGCAGCTTCTCCAGGTGTGTTAACTGGAGAGCCACCCTGTCAGCTCCGTCTATTACTGCCTACTCCAAGAAATTCTGAGAAGGGACTCACTGGCAGAGGGCTGGGCCACGTGGTAGCCAGGCTGCTCCAGCTGGGCCACGTGTGTGGGGAAAGGAGGTGCAGTTTTCAGAAAAACATTGAGAGTGGAGCAAAGCGGCTGTAGGCACCCACTGCAGGGGTCTGCTTATCAGCACTTGTGCTCAGAGTTTGGCATGTGTTACCTCCTCCGATGGTTATCTCAGCCCTTTGAGCTTTTTAACGTTATAGATATCATTTTACAGATAAGGAAAGTGAGGCTGAGAAGAGATTATATCTTATCTAAAATCCTAGAGCTAGCATCTAAGATCCATCTGGCTCACACACACACACACAGCATCTTTACGACATGGGTGGTGCCAGTGTTCCACGATTTTCTTTTTTTTTTTTTCTGAGATAGTCTCACTTTCTTGTCCCTGGTTGAGTGCTGTGACGTCATAGCTCACAGCAACCTCAAACTCTTGGGCTCAAGCGATTCTCTTGCCTCAGCTTCCCAAGTAGCTGGAACTTAAGGCACCTGCCACAACGCCCAGTTATTTTTAGAGACAGGGTCTCACTTTAAGGGATCCACCCACTTCGACCTCCCACAGTGCTGGGATCATAGGCCTCAGCCACCCTGCCAGACCCCATGTTCCAAGAATTTCAACTCATACTTCATCCATCACACCTCTCCTGTCTGTTCCAGTCCTCAGTGATTACTCCCATTCTGTATAGAATAGGTTAGAATAGGCTGCCAGTGGCTCTGATTATCATTGCATGTTGGGCTCTCCCCCAACACTGCATTACAACACAGCTTACCCTGCTATACTGTGTTATGGCGCTTCTCATTCCACAGGTGGCAGAGACACAGAATGATTACCAATCTACCCATGTGGGAAAAATTCAGGCTTCTGGCACAGTGAGTGTTCTTTCCCTACTCCACACTGCCCCCCTCTGCACCCTTGATCATCCACTGCAGTAAATATAATTTTAAAACTGCATTTAGGGCTCAGTGCCTATAGCTCAAGTGGCTAAGGTGCCAGCCACATACACCTGAGCTGGCGGGTTCAAATCCAGCCTGGGCCCGCCAAACAATGACGGCTGCGACCAAAAAATAGCTGGGCATTGTGGCAGGCGCCTGTAGTCCCAGCTACTTGGGAGGCGGAGGCAGGAGAATCACTTAAGCCCAAAAGTTAAAGGTTCCTGTGAGCTGTGATGTCAGAGCACTCTACCTGGGGCGACAGCTTGAGACTCTGTCTCCAAAAAAAAAAAAACATACAAACTGCTTTTAGTTAAGGTGCAGTGGCTAACACCCATAATCCTAGCACTCTGGGAGGCCTGAGCAAGAGCAAGGCCCTGCCTCTAAAAATAGCAGGGCATTATGGTAGGCTCCTGTAGTCCTAGTCACTCAGGAGGCTGAGGCAAGAGGATAGTTTGAGCCCAAGAGTTTGAGGTTGCTGTGAGCTGTGAGACCATGGCACTCTATCCAAGGGTAACAGTGAGACTCTGTCTCAAAAAAAAAAAAAAGCTTTTAATTTCTTTTTTGTGGGATGAAAAAATAAATATTCTCTCTCTCAAGTACATGTAGTTTAGCATAATCAAAGCTAAAAACTGGCATTTGACATGATCATGTAAATTGCTATTGACAGTACTTTAGACCCAATCAAGAACATTCTACCAGAAAGAAAGGCCAAAGCAAAATGGAACAATAGCTCAGAAGTTTCTGGTTTATTTTCCTCCCAGAAATTTTATTATCAACAACTAATACATATTGAGTGTGCTATTATAAGGCACTGTGCCAGGCATAATAGATAGAAATGAGTGTGTAAGAAACAGTCCCAGTTTTCAAAAATCTGGTTGAGCGGGTATTATACAGACACAGAATCTAACCATCTGTGGTAGCCTGTTCTAACCACTAAATATTAATAAGTGACACAGAATAGGGAGTAATCACTGAAGACTGGACAGTCAGAAAAGGTATGATGGACAAAGTAGGAGCTGAAAATCTGGATTTTTTTCTAATATTCATTCCTTCATTTACGCCTTCATACAATATTTACTGAGCTGGGCGTCACGCTCAATGCATGTAAGAGGAAATGGGCGATGGCCTGAGTAAGGTGCGAGAGAGTCAGGAGACAGTCTTCCTCTGCCAGAATAGCACGATTCGAAGGTGCAGTGTACTCTTTGCTACTGCATCCACAAGTTCCTGGGGTTTTTCTCTTTTTCTTTTTTAATCATCAAGGGAAAAAAAAAAAAAAGTCAAACATCCACCAGTCTCTTGGGTTATTTTTTTGTTTTTTGAGACAGAGTGTTTGTTGCCTTGGCTAGAGTGTCGTGGCATCATAGCTCTGAAACTCTTGGGCTCAAGAGATCCTCCTGCCTCAGCCTCCCGAGTAGCTGGGCCTATAGGCACCTGCCACAACACCCAGCTAGTTTTTCTACTGTTAGTAGAGGCGGGAGTCTCACTCTTGCTCAGGCTGGTCTCCACCTCCCAAGCTCAAGCAATTCACATGCCTCAGTCTCCCCAAGTGCTAAAATCACAGGCATAAGCCGCCACACCCAGCCACCAGTCTCTTGTTGAGGGTCTCTTACCTGCTGAGCACTGTGCCAGATCCCTAAATAAATTAAAGAACAGTCTGGTCCCTGTCTACAAATACTCGCTTCACATTTAAATGGTAAGTCTTTGTAAAAACAGATACCCAAATAGTCCTTATTGAGTGACAAGAAGACTCTGTTTCACACAAGGTAGGCTCAGATGATACAAGAGAAGCACAGTGCTCTTAGAACCTGGGTTCTCACCATCCAATGCTTGGAAAGGACAAGGGACACAGCTGGGCACTCCCTGGTTGTGCTCCAGGAAGACATGAATCTCCCACCACCCTGCATATTTATGAAAGTTTTGCGGATGGCAGGGATCGCTCAACTGATTTCAGAGATTCAGCCTAGGTGATAAAAGAAGAAAGCATCCTTTTCTCAGATGTTAATTGCGTATCAGCACTAAATTCAGCTGGAGGGTTTGAAACTCCCTCCTTGCTCCACCACCTTGTTGCTACTCCCAATGGAAGACCACTGCACTCATCCAGGGAAGAAATAGTTTGTCTTATCAGAAATGTCACGAGTTCAGAATAATGTGGATTGGGAAGATAGATTCACAGACAGGATTTGCATAGGTGGGCATGGGGTGTTATAAACAAGGGCCTGGCACAGGCAAAAGTACAGAGGCAAGGATATGATGTCTGGCTCCCCACAGTAACTCAAGTGTTTAGGACCCTGCCAATCAATAGTAAGTACTATTGATCGTTTAGACAAGGCGCAGTGGCTCAGCAAATATGGCTAGAAGTCATGCAGGCCACCTGCATGCCTGCAGCATCTTGAACCTGGTGCATGAAACAAGTGGCAGTGTCTTGGGGAATATTCAAAGCACCAAGACAAACAATGAAAACAATTTCACCAGATTTATGAGTAAATTAAAAGTTTTATTTTTTATTTTATTTTTTTTTTTAGAGCCTCAAGCTGTCCCCCTGGGTGCAGTGCTGTGGCATCACAGCTCACAGCAACCCCCCAACTCCTGGGGTCAAGCAAGTCTCCTGCCTCAGCCTCCCAAGTAGCTGGGACCACAGGCACCCGCCACAACACCTGGCTATTTTTTGGTTGCAGCCGTCATTGTTGTTTTGGTGGGCCCAGGTTGGATTTGAACCCGCCACATACACCTAAGGTGGCAGGTTTGAATCCAGCCCCAGCCTGCCAAACAACATTGACAGCTGCAACTAAAAAAAAAAAAAAATAGCTGGGCGTTGTGGCAGGCGCCTGTGGTCCCAGCTACTTGGGAGGCTGAGGCAGGAGACTCGCTTGAGCCCAGGAGTTGGAGGTTGCTGTGAGCTGTGATGCCACAGCACTCTACCCAGGGGGACAGCTTAAGGCTCTGTCTCAAAAAAAAAAAAAAAGAAAGAAAGAATCTTTTTGGCTCAGCACCTGTAGCTCAGTGATTAGGGTGTCAGCCACATACACCAGGGCTGGCAGGTTCGAACCCAGCCTGGGTCTGCCAAATAACAATGACAACTGCAACAAAAAAATAGCTGGGTGTTGTGGCAGGTGCCAGTAGTCCCAGCTACTTGGGAAGCTGAGGCAAGAGAATTGCTTAAGCCCAAGAGTTTGAGGTTGCTGTGAGCTGTGACACCACAGCACTCTACTGAAGGCAACATAGTGAGACTCTATCTCAAAAAAAAAAGAATTATTTTTATTTAAATCAACAATAAACTAGATTATGTGATCCCCACAATAAATATGATCATGTTTATTATATTATAGAATATAAAATAGAATATTTATAATAAACAAGTAACATCAATATTATAAATAGAAATATGAGTTCATTTCAACAAGCTTCCACAAAAAAAAAATCTAGCATTATATACCATCTCTGGGGGAAAATGAACAAAAATAAAACCCTGTTAGTAAAAATTTGTAACTATACACACACACGTGCACATATATACAAACACACACACATATACCCAATTCCCCAAATGCAAAATAATCTGATTAAGGAGCTATAGTCACTTTTTAAAGTCGAAATTCTTAAAGGCCATAAATAAAGACAATAATGATACACCCAATGGAAGAGACAGTAATATTTAATACAATAATAGAGCTTAAGGCTGCAAGCGGTGGCTCACGCCTATAATCCTAGCACTCTGGGAGGCCAAGGCAGGTGGGCAGCTTGAGCTCAAGAGTTGAGATGAGCCTGAGCTAGAGAGAGACCCTATCTCTAAAAATAGCTGGGCGTTGTGGCAGGCACCTATAGTCCCAGCTACTTGGGAGGCTGAGGCAAGAGGATCACTTGAGGACCTGGCCCAGTGGCTCATACCTATAATCCTAGCACTCTGGGAGGCCAGGGAAGGTGGATTGCCCCAACTCACAGGTTGGAGACCAGCCTGAGCCAGAGTGAGACACAGTCTCTAAAAAATAGCCGGGCATTGTGGCAGGTGCCTATAGTCCTAGCTACTTGAGAGGCTGAGGAAGAGAATAGCTTGAGTCTAAAAGTCTGAGGTTGCTGTGAGCTATGATGCCATGGCACTCTATCAAGGGCAAAAAAGACTCTGTCTCAAAAAAAAAAAACACCTCATTATTAGAAACAATTATTTTGCTCAGTGCCTGTAGCTCAGTGGCTAGGGCACCAGTTACACACACCAGAGCTGGCGGGTTCGAATCCAGCCCAGGCCTGCCAAAGAACAATACAACTACAACCAAAAAATAGCCAGGTGTTGTGGCGGGCACCTGCAGTCCCAGCTACTTGGGAGGCTGAGGCAAGAGAATCACTTGAACCTAAGAGTTTGAGGTTGCTGTGAGCTGTGACACCATAGCGCTCTACTGAGAGTGACATAGTGAGACTTAGTCTCAAAAAAAAAAGAAAGAAAAAACTGTAATTGGAAAGAAAATGGGCCACCAAATTTCATTTTGCCATTGTATTTTTTGCATAAAAGTATAGTAGAGTTCAGTTTAAAACTTTATTCTCACTCCGCCTTTCCTCACCCATTTCAGAAAATACACATGGCATGGTTAGGATGACCAGGGTGGTCAGCATCGTGTTGCTATGAACTTCACATCTGGATATTGCCACCCATTTGTTCTGTCCAAAGACACAAGCCACCTATTTCAGGACACCTGTCCTATTGTATTACATCTTTTTAAAAAATACTGGTGACAGTGTAGCTGAAAATTCAAATGGAAAAGAATTTCGGTGGATCAGCATCTTCTTTTCTGCTGATTTTTTTAAACTGATGCTTAGGAAGACTATTTCTGTGCAGGGTGTCCAGCCTCTAGCACGGCCCACCCTATCACTGCAATCCCCTTCGTAATCAGTGTCGATGGCCACGTAGTTCATTTGACCCATAGTGATGAGAATCAAACGTGAAGATGGCTGAAATAATTGGGTCAAATCTGCAGCAGGCCAGGTCAGTGGTCACACAAAAATGAGGGCATATTTAAAAATCATAATGGATCATATTCTCTGTGGGAATATGAAATAGGAGTGATGATGGTGTAGTATCAGCCAATTTCAGAAAGACACTAGCAAGTAAAATGTAAATCATTAATATTTATATAGGTGCAGAATAAAAATAAACAATGCTGTATCATATAAATGCGGGCAAATTTATGTCCCATACATCTAATTTCCAGCTCATTGCCTCTCATTAAAAAAACAAAAAAGGCAGTAATGGGAGCATTAGGGAGTCAGTATATTTTAAGTTAAACTATTATTTTTAATACTTTGTTTCATTATCGTGGGTTGGGTTCCTTCCCTTTGTCACTCCAAATCCATCCTCTCCCCTTGCCTGTCTTGCTCTGTGCCCTGAGAGGTTGATCTGTCCCAAGTGCACCAACAGATCCCCCGGCCTCTGGCTTCCAACACGTTTGGCCAACAGAGGACGGGAACGAGAGATGACGACTGGGGAGAGGGCAGCATTGTTTCGGCTCCCCTTGCAGGCTTGTCCTGCACAGAAGGTCATAGCGCAGTTTAGATGCCCTTTGCCACAGCCTGTCCGTCTAGCTCCACGTTTCAGTAACTACTTCCTCCTCTTTGGCTGGTTACTGCCTCATGCCAAATGGTTTCCATACTCCTTGCCCACACCTTTGTAAATAGTCCCTCTATTATGCAGGAATAAGGAGAGAGAAGAACAGATGACACTAGGAGATGCTTTATCTTCAATAAAAAGAACAAGCTGACCAGAGGGGACTCCCACGAAGGAACAGATGTTTTAACCAAGGGATCCCCAAGGACTGACCAGATGTTTGGTCTATGATAAAGGGTCTCCAAGAACTGACCAGCCAAAAAGAGAAGATACCACAAAGCAGAGATAAGATCAGAATTTACAAAATGGAGGGGTGGGGGGGTTGTTTGTTTGTTTTAAGAGACAGAGTCTCACTTTCCCGCCCTCAGTAGAGCACCGTAGCATCATAGCTCACAGCAACATCCAGCTCTTGGGCTTAGGCGATTCTCTTGCCTCAGCCTCCCGAGTACCTGGGACTATAGGGGCCCGCCACAACACCCAGCTATTTTTTTGTTGCCGTTTGGCCGGGGCAGGTTCAAACCCACGATGCTCAGGATATGGGGCCTCCTACCCACTGAGCCACAGATGCTGCCCACAAAACAGCGTCTTTAAAAGATACATACAACAAGGTTGGCCTGGCACAGTGACTCAAGCCTGTAATCCTAGCACTCCGGGAGGCCAAGGCAGGTGGATTGCTTGAGCGTCAGGAGTTTGAGACCAGCCTAAGCAAGAGTGAGACCCTGTCTCTACTAAAAATGAAAAACTGAGGCAAAAGGATCACTTGAGCCCAAGAGTTTGAGGTTGTTGTGAGCTATGACACCATGGCACTCTACCAAGGGTGACAAAGTAAGACTCTGCCTCAGAAAAAAACCAAGGTGATTGTGTCCCTAAATACACTATCCCGCATTAACATAATAAAAAAATCACACCCACAAATACCACAACAATCTCCAGAAATTACCTTACCAAGGACAGGAGAGGACGTGCCATTCTGGGAAGTCTCCCCCTCTTTCCCAAAAACATCATGAATACTCCACCCCTAATCTAACATATTATTAAGAATTAACATAAAAGTGCAGACCCTAACCCTGGGGGGCTGCTGTTCCTTCTTGAAACAGTCCACTCTCCACTGACTTTGAGAGTGAACTATCCTTTCTATACCCCACGCTATGCTTGAATAGACCCGCGCCTGCTTACCTCTGCTGGGTCTACTCATCTAGTCCTTCAACTCAATACCAATAACCATTCTCCAGTACTGAAAAGCAAAAACCTGAGAAAACAGACCTGACATCTGGCCCCCACACCTGACACTTCTACTAAATTTGCCTCAAACAGCTCAATCTAGCTTACTATATGCTTTCGGCTAGAATCTTGACTGAATCATATTATCAGTAATCATTCGTTTAATTTTAAGGAATCACTTGACAGTTAGTATTCATTAAAAGCAACTGTTTATAATAACAAAAGGTGTGGCTTTTTTACTCTGCGCATGGTTTCATTGGTAAACATCAGGCAAGATTCATGGATTGTACCTTTAATATTATCTCAGTCCTTTCAAGGACATGTAGCCTCAATTTTATTAAAATGTTTCTGGCTTTATGAGTAGCCTTACTGAGGCAAGTGACTCTGCCATGTTGACTCATGTCAGCCCTCAATCCACCAAATGTATCTTTTTTTTCTTTTTTTTTTTTTGAGACAGAGTCTTACTTTGTCACTCTGGGTAGAGTGCTGTGGTGTCACAGCTCACAGCAACCTCAAGCTCTTGGGCTTAAGAGATTCTCTTGCCCAGCCTCCAAAGCAGCTGGGACTATAGCCACCTGCCATAATGCCCATGTACTTTTAGAGATGGGGGTTTTACTCTGACTCAGGCTGTTCTCAAACCCGTGAGCTCAGGTCATCCACCTGCCTCGGCCTCCCAGAGTGCTGGGATTACAGGTGTAAACTGCTGTGCCCAGCCCACAAATGTATAATTTTTGTGACGATTCATATCAGGTATGTCTGGTTATCTATTTAATCATTATTAGAAGACGATTCTAACACAAGAAAATTCTAAGACATAAGATTTCTGCACGCTTTCTCTTAGCTTTTGTTCTGGACTGTCTTTTCAAGGATACTTATATAGCAAACAATTTTGCAAAATAGATGGTGTCTCCCTCTCTACAGAAAGATATCCTGGCCAAGATAATAATGGCACTGTCTCCCTCCAGGGCAAGGGTTGGGCAGGTTTCCTTGCAGTTCATTATAAAAAATTGAGGGTTTCAGAGCTTGGGGCTCCTCAGTTGTGATGCAGACCCGTTGCAAGCACAGCACATACCTGGGTCTCCCTATATCACCCACGGGCCACATGCAACCCACCTAGGACATTTATCCAGCACGCTGGGTGTTTTTGCCGCCGCTGCCTGTTCTGCTTAGCAGCCAACTCGTCCCGGGGCCCACAGTCCGACTCTCCAACGGTCTGAGGGACAGTGAACTGGCCCCCTGTTTAAAAAGTTTGAGGACCCTTGCCCTAAGACTTGGGAGGTATGGGGACCAATGTGTGATGGAGCTCATATCACCTATTGTGCGGTAAGAGTCCTTTGTCCCTGACCCATGTGTGTTGGGGATCTGCCAGCATCTATGAACTGTGGTGAGCTAGCCTGTTGGTTTGTAAACAAGGTAAAACTCTCAGGTCCTTTCCTATTCTTTTGTTTTTTTTCATTTTTTTGAGACAGAGTCTCACTCAGTTGCCTTGGGGTAGAGTGCTATGGTGTCATCACTCACAGCAACCTCAAACTCTAGGACTCAAGCAATCTTCTTATCTCAGCCTCCCCTCCTGAGTAGCTGGGATATAGGTGCCCACCACCACGCAGGCTATTTTTTAGAGACCAGGTCTCACTGGTCAGGCTGGTCTCGAACACCTAAGCTCAGGCAATCTACCCACCTCAGCCTCTCAAAGTGCAATTATTACAGGCATGAGCTACCACGCCCGGCCTCCTTCCCTGTTAATCGCCTAAGGATGCCCTGCTCAGTTAGCTACCGTCCTGAAGTCATGCCATGGTCTTCAGGCCTGTGGTCTTTTATAATAGCTCCAATCACCTTTCCTCTTGCAATTAAGTAGTGCTAACTTGGCTTCTACCACATGTAGATCCTTCCCCCCTCACTGAAATTAGGGAACCTATATTAACTGCACTCTTTGCCAGAACAGCTACAAGCACAGCTGACAGCTACTACAGCACTTTCCAAAGACGATGACGCTTCTTTACTAATGTGTATTCTCTAAACCCCTTCTTGGGGAGATAAAAGTTAGGGGCAATAGAGTGGACTATACATAAAAATCCACTCTGGCATCCCAATGTCCAAAGTATTTAAATTTCTCCCTCTACAATGCTAAGGAATTTTTTTTTAATGCCACGGAAATTTTAGCACCTTCAGTTCTCATTCTTATGTGGGAACTAAGAAAAAAATATTTTTTGAGCTCATGGAAGTAGCAGAATTGTGGTTATTAGACGCTGGAAGGGGTAGAGGGGAAGGGAGGAGGAGAGGCTGGTTAACAAGATACGAATTTATAGCTAGTAAAAGGAATGGGCTCTCATGCTCTGCCCCACTGCAGTATGAATATGGTGAACTGTAATCTATTATACTAAAGTTACTTTCAAAAAGCTAGAAGAGGGGGGGCTTGGCACCCCTAGCTCAGTGGCTGACGGGGCTGACGGGTTCAAACCTGGCCCGGGCCAGCTAAACAACGACGACAAAAATAGCCAGGTGTTGTGGCGGGCACCTGTAGTTCCAGCTACTTGGGAGGTGGAGGCAAGAGAATCACTTAAGCCCAGGAGTTGGAGGTTGCTATAATTAAGTAAATTATAAAAATGTATATGTACTATAATAGAATGCCATTGGGCATGCCCAGTTTTATGGTTCAGAGATCAGATAATAGCTGATTTGTAATGGATGGTTTAGGTTGTCTACTGACTAGGCTTACCAGAGTCTCCAAACAGCATCTCTGCTGCTATCCACACCACCACTGCCCCTGAAGCTGCTACGTCATAAGACTTAGTGGCACATCAGCCTGGCTTGCTTGTAGAGCTTATCCTTGGCAGGGATTCACTTAAAACTGTAAATGTATGACATCTCTTAAACTGGTTTTAGCAGCATGACCAAACATGACATATATTGTCACCAAAATCCAAAGCGGGTTATCAAGCACTGTGCCTCTTTCTATGTGGTAGGTGTTACAAGGTACAGCCCCTGGCCTATCTGTAGAAGGACTTCCTAATATGCCTCATATCACTGCACCTTTTGAAACTTCACCAAAGGGGTGGCAGGGCCCTGAACTTTCCCAGGGTTTACCTCCCACCCTTAGTGTATGTCTATTTCCTGCTCAGCAGGTCCAATTAACAGTATAATAGGGTGGCACCTGTGGCTCAAAGGAGTAGGGGACTGGCCCCATATACCTATACTGGAGGGGTTCAAACCAGCCTGGCAAAAAAAAAAAAAAAAATTCAATATCCTGGCGGCACCTGTGGTTCAGGGAGTAAGGCGCTGGCCTCATATGCCGAGGGTGGCAGGTTCAAGCCCAGCCCCAGCCAAACTGCAAAAAAAAAAAAAAAAAAAAAAAACCCAGAATAATCAACATAAAGAACTGATACAATGCTCTATAAAATACAATAAAGATATGCCCTTGTCTCTGCTCTATAAACAGAAACTGCTTTGCTAGGTTTTGGTTAGTTTTTTTGTTTGTTTGTTTTTCTTTTTGGCCTACTGATTGGGATGGGAAAGAATGCATTTGCCAGATCAATAGTTGCAGGTCAGGTGCCTGGAGTGATAATTTGTTTCAGTAAATATCTCAAACTATAGCTGCAGGCCAGGCACGGTGGCTCATACCAGTAATCCCAGCACTCTGGGAGTCCAAGGCAGGTAGATAGATAGCCTGAGCTCAGGAGTTTGAGACCAGCCTGAGCAAGAGTGAGACCCCAATACAAAAACTAGCTGGGCATTGTGGTGGATGCCTGTAGTCCCAGCTACCCAGGAGGCTGAGGCAAGAGGATCGCTCAAACCCAGAGTTTGAGGCTGCTATGAACTATGATGCCATGGCATTCTGCCAAGGGCAACAGAGTAAGACTCTGTCTCAAAAAAATTAATTAATTAATTAATAGGGCAGCGCCTGTGGCTCAAAGGGGTAGGGCACTTGCCCCATATGCCGGAGGTGGTGGGTTCAAACCCAGCCCCAGCCAAAAACTGCAAATAAATAAATAAATAAATGAATAAATCTATAGCTGCAACTAACATCATCACCTGATACGGTTTGCAATAATCTACCGTCATTTTCAAGGTCCATCAGGCTTATGTTCTGGTCAAACAGAAATGTCCTATGCAGAGCTAACAGGAATTACTTCTGCTTTCCTCAAGGTTTTTATGGCAGCAGTATTTATCATTTACTAGCTTAGTGTACAAGGGAAGGATTGGTTCTGTAAAGTCTGGACTCAGTCAAAAGGCCACACTTAAGGACCTACTCTTGCCAGAATTTCTCTCTGTGCCACATCCTTGGTCTCAGGGTTCAAGAATGAAACCACAGACCATGAGGATAAGCAACAGGACAGAGTTTATTGACAAGGAAAGATTCATAGAAACATTGACAAGGGCTGGGCATGGTTATCCATGTTTCTAGCACTCTGGGAAGCCGAGGTGGATGGATTGCTGGAGCTCAGGAGTTCAGATACCAGCCTGAGTAATAGCGAGATCCCATCTCAATAGCCCGGCATTGTGGCAGGCACCTCTAGTCTCAGCTACGGGAGAGCTGAGACAAGAGGATCACATAAGTCCAGGAGTTGGAGGTTGCTATAAGCTATGACACCACAGCACTCTACCAGGGCAACATAGTAAGACTCTGTCTCAAAAAAAACAAAGAAAAAGAAAAAAGAAACACTGGTGGCGGCACCTGTGGCTCAGGTGCGTAGGGCACCGGCCCCATATAGAGGGTGACAGGTTTGAATCCAGCCCCAGCCAGCTAAAACAGCAGTGGCAACTGCAACAAAAATAGCTGAGTGTTGTGGTGGGTGCCTATAGTCCCAATAACTCAGGAGGCTGAGGCAAGAGAATCGCCCTAGCCCAAGAGATGGAGATTGCTGTAAGCTCTGATGCCATGGTACTCTATCAAGGGCAACAAAGTGAGACTCTGTCTCAAATTAGAAAGAAAGAAACATTGGTAAGCAAAAGAGAGGAACAGAACCTTTGCAGCAGAGAGGAGTAACCCAAGTTTCCCAAATCTTCAACCTAGGGGGGTTTAAGTCCTATCATGTAGGTTTGGGGAAGTACACAATTAGCCAAAGGTCTGCTGGAAGAAAATAATCCTAAAATTAGCACAGGAATGCAGTCTTGCCTCAGGCAAGAAATTAGGATGTACTTCCCTAGCCCAGGAGGAACCCCCCAGCAAAGGTGGCCTTTTTGGGCCTAGAGATAGGGTCTGTGATGAGACTGATTTCTGAGCTAACCCAGGCCTAGAAAATCAGGAGATCCCTGTTCAGTCCTATGAGGGGGACCCTGTATCACTAGAAGGCCATATGTGGCCCTGAGGCTGCAGGTTCCCAACCCCCACCCTAGATGGTCCTTGTTTTCATAATGGCCTCAACTAGCAGGACAAAAAAACAGCGCGGTATTTTGCTACTTACCAAGTATATGTCTAAGTGTATATGTACACGTGCATTTGTGTGTGTGTGTGTGTGTGTGTACTCCCACCGTATGTTCTGACACTGGGATAATAAACACAGGTTGGGCCTCCAGTCCCACTAGATCCACTGCTAGATCAATTTGGGCCAAGAATCCATAACCTTCTACCTTTAGTGGACTTTTATAGTGTTTTGGATAAGTATAAAATCCAAGGCACTGTATAATAGTTGCCAGTCTTGGTATATCCCTTCTCTTAGTGCACAGTCCCCTAGTAAATAGCTCCAGATCACTGTGGCTTGGGAAGAAATATATCATATGCCCCTGTGGCTGCTCTATGGGGTTCTTCACAATAGAGCCTCCTGGCCTCCACCTCCGTTGAGGGGCTTCAAGTCTACACACTGGCTTAATTCTGAGAAACTGAGAGGAAGCCACGAATCATACCAATCTAGTTAGTTTCTGCCCAGCAAATCTAGAAGTATTCCTTCTCCTATATAAAGCAGAACCCCAGTAGGCTATTTCATTTCAAAAGACTCCTACTACCATTCCTTCTCCGATACATCATACTTACTGCACCTAAAATGTTCTTAGTCAGTTAAACTGGACCACCTACCCTATACCTCTGTGAATGCAACTTTTCCACTGTAAGTAGGAAATGCAATTTTTGCACATTTCCACTACCTATTCTGGATATCAGAGGACAGCCACCAAGGGATCCCCCTTTCCCAGTGGTTGGTAAAGAGGCATCCTCCAGACCTTCCTTGAGGGTATGCTTAGGTGGCGGCAGGGTCAGGTGCTCATAGTGAGTTTAGAAAATCAAATTAAAAAGCTGCCACTGGCACCAATCTCTGAACAATGAACCCTGGCATGCTGCTAGAAGACCACCTCTGTGCTGGACACCCTGTTCTGCCTTCCAGCTTATCAAGAGAGTGCATCATACTAAAGAAAGCTGATCACTGGTCACAGCCTTTGCGGCAAGAGGGTTTGAGAAATGTAGTTTCAAGCTGGACAGCCATATGCCTAGCTAAAACTCTTTTGGTGTGACAGAAGGGAAGAACAGATTTGGGGGTAACTTCCACCCTGCCACGTTTGGCTTTACCTCTTCTCTCCTGGCTCCTTCCCACAACATTTAAACAGGCTCACAGATTGTTGTTTTTGCTGCTATTGTTTCCTTCCACTCTGGATGGAAAAGTAAAACTTTCATCTCCATAACCCCCTTTAACTATTTCCTTCCCTTTATCCTACATAATTAAGTATTGTGAAAGTATTGTTTGCAGAAGCTTATCAGTGGATGTAGGAAAGTCTAAAGTCAGCGTAGAAAAGGGAGCCCTGGGTATTAATATACAATGTACAAACCTGAGGGCTGTGTGATCACTGAAAATTGATTACTATTAGTGTCAGGTCAATTTTTTTAACATCACCAGGTGTGGCAGGCCAAATAATGAGCTCTCCCCATCCAAAAATCTCCATGTCTTAATCCCAAGACCTGCATATGTGTTACATGAACAAAAGGGACTGTGCAGATGAGATGAAGGTTGAGGACCTTGAGATGAGGAGATTAACTTGGTTTATCTGCCTGGGCCCAATCTAATCACACGGGTCCTTCAAATAAGACAAAGAAAGGAGAGATATTATGTGAAAGAGATTTGACTTGCTGTTACAGACTTCAGGTTTTTTTTTGGGGGGGGGGTTTGGAGACAGAGCCTCAAGCTGTCCCCCTGGGTAGAGTGCTGTAGTATCACAGCTCACGGCAACCTCCAACTCCTAGGCTCCAGTGAGTCTCCTGCCTCCACCTCCCAAGTAGCTGGGACCACAGGCGCTGGCCACAATGCCTGGCCATTTTTTTTTTTTTTTGGTTGCAGCCATCATCGTTGTTTGGCAGGTCCAGGCTGGATTCAAACCTGCCACCTTAGGTGTATGTGGCTGGCACCTTAGCCACTTTAGCCACAGGTGCCAAGCCTATTACAGACTTTGAAGATGAAGGGGACCACAAACCAAAAAGTGTAGAATTTCTCTAGAAGCTGTAGACAGCCCTGTCAGACAGCTGACAACCAGCAAAGAAACAAATTCTGCCATTGACTTGAATGAGCAGGGAAATGGATTCTTCCCTAAAACCACCAGAAAGGAATGCAGTCCTGCCCATGCCTGGGTTTTAACCCTTCCATGCACATTAGCTAGCCTTCTGTCCTCTGTCCAACAGTAAATACACATTCCAGAAACACTAAGTTGTAGCCACTTGTCATGGCAGCAATAGAAAACCAGTATGTAAGACAGGTGTTTTTCCCCCTAAGTCTTCTTCTGTGGGAACGCTAATTACAAAGCCAGCATTCTTTTATTTATTTATTTAATTTTTTGCAGTTTTTGGCCGGGGCTGGGTTTGAACCCGCCACCTCTGGCATATGGGACCAGCACCCTACTCCCTTGAGCCACAGGCGCTGCCCGAAAGCCAGGATTCTTGAGACAAGGGAAAGGTGAGAAAGCCTAGCTCCAGGACAACTGGCTAATTCTTATATCCTGACTTAGAGACAGTCCCAGGGAGAGTGTCAAGCAGGGAGAAAATAAAGATGTGACTCTCCTGTATTCCTCTCCTTAGCCCAGTGGTTCTCAACCTTCCTAATGTCACGGCCCTTTAATACAGTGCCTGTGGGTCGCCTTAGCCAAGGAGAGATTGGGAAAGCAAATCATATGAAATACACGATAGGAGCAAAACTGTCTAGTTTTACCTCTGCAGAAGTACATAAACAGAAGCACCATTTACACCGGCCAAGGCTGAAGTACTCAAGGAACAAAGAATTCACACACACATGCCTACTTATATAAAGCCATATAGGACATGTGCTCATGAGTTTACACAAAGGCAACCCAGAGCCTGAAATATGAGACAAGGTAAAATGCCCCCTTACCTTCCAACAAAATCCTCCCATGAATTCTCTGCATGTAAGTCCAAGGCTTCCCTTTCTATAGCAATCCAGTCTAGCATTTAATGGCGTATTAATTTTTATTTAAATCCTAAAGAATTCATCTCAATGCAAAAATATTTTTCATTTCTCACATTTTTATAATACACAGAATCTTCTTCCTAAACAGAAATACCTTGTCTCTGAAATCTACTGCATTAATCTAGTTTTGATTTTGTTAAAATTATCAAAGTTTTTCTCATTCCTTTTATCCTGGAAATTGATATTCTGGAAGTGTCACTTAAATTAGTCTGAAAATAAAACATGAGCAGAGATAAGAAAGAGAAAAAAAACAAGTAACTTCCCCATCAGATAGAGCCACTGGAAAGCTTATCCAGTGAGTATTTATAGAAAAGGTAATTTATTATTTAATAGACAAGCTGTTTGTACCATTCACAGTAAGTATCTTTAGTGACAAAGGACAGCATATACAATTAAGAACTATTGGGTACCTAAGATACTTTATCACCTTGTCAGGAAACTAGAGAACCTTATACTCATTAATCCATTAATTCTAATAACACATCTTCGAAGATGAGGGCAAATGTCCTATTCATTTAAATATTTATTTTTGGCCTGTGACCGTAGCACTCTGGGAGGCCAAGGCAGGTGGATTGCCCTGAGCTCACAGGTTTGAGATCAGCCTGAGCAAGGGTGAGACCCCATCTCTAAAATTAGCATTGTGGCAGGCTTCTGTAGTCCGTCTCTTGGAAGGCTGAAGCAAGAGAATCACTTGAGCCCAAGAGTTTGAGGTTGCTATTAAGCTATGATGCCACAGCACTCTACCAAGAGTGACAAAGTAAGACTATGCCTCAAAAACTTAAATAAATAAATAAATACTTATTTTGGTAGTTTTGTTTATTTATGTATTTATTTATTTATTTGAGATAGAGTCTCATATGTCACCTGGGTAGAGTGCCATAGAGTCACAGCTCACAGCAACCTTAAACTCTTAGGCTCAAGCGATTCTCTTGCATCAGCTTCCCAAGGAGCTGGGACTATAGGCGCCCACCACAATGCCTGGCTAGTTTTTGGTTGTAGTCGTTATTGTTGTTTAGCAGGCCTGGGTTGGGTTCGAACCTGCCAGCCCCAGTGTATGTGGAGGGCACCTTAACCACTGAGCTACAGGTACCAAGCCTTATTTTGGTAGCTTTAAACAAAGAACTTTTATAAAGAAAATCCAAAAAAAAAAAATTTAATATACTGGGGAGATGAACCTGAATCAAATATGTAAAAAACTTAAATCTGTAAAGCAAAGAAAGTCATAAGAAATTATTGCTAAGCAAGCCCTGGGCCCGGCGCAATGGCTCATGCCTATAGTCCCAGCACTAAGAGTGGAGGCAGGTGGAGCACCTGAGTTCAGGAGGTCAAGACCACCCTGAGCCAAATGAGACACTGTTTCTACTAAAAATAGAAAAAACTAGCTGGGAATCATGGCAGGTGCCTGTGGTCCCAGCTTTGGGAGGCTGAGGCAAGAGGATCACCTGCACCCAAGAGTTGGAGGGCACTGTGAGCTATAATGGCATCATGGCACTCTACCCAGGGCAACAGAATGAGAATATCTAAAAAAAAAAAAAAAAAAAAAAAGCAAGCCCCGGAAATGTGGGGAATAGTATCTGGGATAAAACAAAAAGAAGGCCAAGGACAGATGCAAGTCCAGGTCAGAAACCGGGTAGAAGACCCCAGGGCTGCAACTCCTGTGCTGAGGAGTCATTGGCTGCTCAAGAGGACTCATGGAAGAACCTTGGGATATTTAGTTTTTGAGAGAAACACATCTGTCAGACATTACATGGATGCCTATAATTTGGGTTATTTGGATCTAATTACTTAATAAAACTATTAGATATTTCTTTGGCTAAGGGACACCTTGAAAAAATTAGTGAGTTTCAAAGGCTCCAGCGAAACAAGAGAGTTTGGAAATTTCTGCCGTAGGGACACACTAGGATTCAAAGGACAAAGCCTGCTCTGGGTGGAATTAAGAGATCAAAAGGGGAAAGGACAGAGCCTCCAGCTTCTACAGACCTAATTATACACGGCAGGCCTCTTCCTTCACTCAATCCTGGCTCTAAAGAGCCCTGTGCCCTCTTACTGTGAATTTACTGTAGAATGCCTTTTAAATCAGTGCATCTTGCTTTTAAATCCTTGAATCTCACTCTTACATAGTAACAAAAACAAAATGTTGATTTTTTTTTTTTTTTTTTTTTTTTTAAGACAGAGCCTCATTTTGTTGCCCTCCATGGAATGCCATGGTGTCACAGCTCCCTCAAACTCTTGGGCTCAGGCAATTCTCTTGCCTCTGCCTCCCTAGTAGCTGGGACTACAGGCGCCCGCCACAACGCCTGGCTATTTTTGTTGTTGTTGTTGTTTAGCAGGCCCAGGCCAGGTTTGAACCCACCAGCATGAGGCCAGCACCTAACCATTGAGCAACAGGTGCCAAGCCCCAAAATGCTAATTGTTCAATGTTGGTTTTGTGACCAAACAACTGGAGTTCTTCAAATATGTAGTGTGAGAAATTTACTTAAAGTAATTTAATTATTACTTTCCTAATGAAGAAACAAACTTTATGGAATGTTTCACTCAGCAACTTCAAACCATTGTAAAAGGTTTACAATTTACTCTAAATTAGGGGTTGGCAACCTTTTTCTGCAAAAATTAAAATATTAAATATTTTGAAATATTCTTTTTTTTCTATAACTCTTTAAAAATGTAAAAACCAGGGCTCAAGGAGTAGGGCACTGGCTCCATATACCGCAGGTGGTGGGTTCAAACCCAGCCCCGGCCAAACTGCAACAACAAAAAAAATAGCTGGACATTGTGGTGGGCATTTGTAGTCCCAGTTACTCAGGAGGCTGAGGCAAAAGAATCATCTAAGCCCAAGAGCTGGAGGTTGCTGTGAGCTGTGACACCAAGGCACTCTACCAAGGGTGACAAAGTGAGACTCTGTCTCTGAAAAAAAAAACCAAATTGAAAGCAGGAACTTGTTCAACAACATACACAGCAGCAGTATTCACATTAGGGAAAGGGTGGAAGTGACAACCCAGTGTCCCTGAAGGGAAGTACGGATGAACACAACGCTGTACACGCACACAATGGAATATTATTCAACCTTACAAAGGAACAACATTTTGACATATGCTACAATATGGTTGCCATTTAGAAACATTAAGCTAAGTGAAATATGCCATACCCAAAACCCAAAAGGACGAATACTGTATGGTACCACTTAGGTGAATTACCTAGAATAGCCAAATTCAAAAAGACAGAAAGTAGAACAACGGTGGCCAAGGGCCGGGGACAGGGCATCATGGGGAGTTACTATTTAATGAGTGCAAGGTTTCTGTCTGGGGTAATAAAAAATTCCAGAAATGGAGAGTGGGTTACAGTTGCACAACAAGGTGAACATCCTTATTGCCACAGAATTATACACTTAAAATGATTGAAATGATAAACTCTTTGTCATGTATATTTTACCACAATAAAAAAACACAGAAACCATTCTTAGCTCATGAGCCACACAGAAACAAACCACAGACCAGAATTAGTTTGCCAATCCCTGCTCTGAATCATAAGACCCACTAAACAAAATGAACAAAATGATAGGAAATACTCTAAGTCCTTGTAATTCACTTTTATTTGAACATGAACATGTTAAACAGATTTTCATACTTAATGTTTATTAAATTTATAAAAATGTATAAATTTTGATTTATAAAAATTTATTAAATTTATAAATGCAACTGTAGTATTTATGCACAGAAAAATACTTGAGTGAAGTCTAAGATGAGGGATGATGTATATAAAGACATATAGACATACAAAGACTACATAATAAGTATCTCCAGTGTTACCTGTTACAGACATGGGGTAGGCCAGGGGAGAGGTGAATAAGGGATGATGTCCTCAATGAAGCTTAAAAACTGGCCTGACAAGATATTACTCAGGAATAAAAACAAAGCAGGAGGAATCACGCTACCAGACCTCAGATCATACTATAAATCCATAGTGATCAAAACAGCATGGTACTGGCACAAAAAATAGAGACATAGATGTATGGAACAGAATAGAGAACCAAGGGATGAATCCAGCTATTTACCAGTACCCGATCTTTGACAAGCCAATTAAAAACATTGAGTGGGGAAAAGATTACCTATTTAACAAATGGTGCTGGGCAAACTGGCTAGCAACCTGTAGAAGACTGAAACTGGACCCACACCTTTCACCATTAACTAAGTTAGACTCTCACTGGATTAAAGATTTAAACTTAAGACATGAAACTATAAAAATACTGGAAGAAAGTGCAGGGAAAACATTTGAAGATATCGGCCTGGGCGAACATTTTATGAGGAGGACACCCCGGGCAATTGAAGCAACATCAAAAATACACTATTGGGACCTGATCAAACTAAAGAGGTTCTGCACAGCCAAGAACACAGTAAGTAAGGCAAGCAGACAGCCCTCAGAATGGGAGAAGATTTTGGCAGGTTATATCTCCGACAAAGATTTAATAACCAGAATCCATAGAGAATTTAAACGTATTAGCAAGAAGAAAACAAGTGATCCCATCTCAGGGTGGGCAAGGGACTTGGAGAGAAATTTCTCTGAAGAAGATCAGCGGGGGGCGGAGCCAAGATGGTGGACTGCAGCCAGCTTTTTACAGAAGCTCCCGTCCAGAAGGAGGCTGAAAGGACAGAAGTTTAGCTAATTAGCTGATGGTTTGGAGCAGAGCCAAGAGAGAAGATTGAGGAGCACACTTCAACTGTCCTGAGGC
>CAUYQV010077890.1:0-34325 GCA_963574575.1 Galagoides demidoff
GGGGCAGGGTCGGGTACGGGTACACTTTTTGATTGGTGGTTAGTGATTTCACTAATAATGGAGGATTTGCATTGGTGGTTGATGATTTCACTAGGGGTACAGGTGAGGGGTGGGGGATTTTCTTAACCGGGGGCTAAGGTCAAGGCACCTTGAAAATACCTGTATTTCAAGGTGATAGAAACTAATTGTTTTACTGTGGTCAGATGACTCAGTTGCCCGAGGAGGCATAATCAATAGTTACAGTTGAGTTACAGGGAATGGAATGGCAGAGCTGCATGCAGGGTGCGGCCCTGTAAGCTAGAGGTTAAGGAATGCAGTAAACAGCTAGGAACGGGGTTTGAGCGACAAAATGGAGTTAGTCTGGCTCTCTCAACAAAATGGAGTTAGTCTGGCTCTCTCAAAATCACTCAATTTCTTCTTTAGCTCCTTTAGATAAACTATAATACTACCTAACTTGTCTCCTTTTATTTTCTTTCTACTAAAAAAGGATTCCTTAAGCTATAGCTAGCTATGAAGTATCTGCAGGATGGGAGAAGAGGGCAGGACTTCTAGATTATGATTAGGTCCAAAGAAAGGCAGGCAGGGAAAGAGTTGTTTTGCATAGTACAGCAACCCTGCCTGCCACCCCCTCAAGGTGAGACTTGAAGGGCAGTTTGCATCTACAGATGGATTCTACAAATATCCACTGAATGAAAGCAGCAACTTTCACAGTTTTTTGCTGTCAATACAAAGACTATATTCCCTGTTTCGAAATGAGGTAAGTGTTGGGTTGTACTGTGAAAGGGCTCTTGGCTGAAAGAATACTTTGTGTAGACAGCAGAGTCCTTAGGACATCATGTCAGGGCCTGAACACTCCAATTAGGAAATACAGGACCTGTACAAATCACACATACCTATGCAAATTCAAGCACCTCTCATAAATCCTATCAAAATGATGCAAATACCTCATACTGACAGAAGTAATTATGATAGAATTTAAGAAAGTAGCATATGTAACTAGTTGGAAAGCATAATTTAAAACAAAATATTTCATCAAAAGACTCTTACAATTGAAAAATAAATTCAGCAAATTCTCAGTACACAAAATAAGTATACATAAACCAGTAGCATTTCTATATGCTAGCAACAGTCAAACAGAGAGTCAAATCAAGGACTCAATACCATTCACAGTGGCTACAAAGAAAATAAAATACCTAGGAATATACTTAACCAAGGAGGTGAAAGATCTCTATAAGGAGAACTACAAACCACTGAAGAAAGAAATTGGAGAAGACACAAATAAGTGGAAAAACATCTCATGTTCATGGACCGAAAGAATCAACATTGTTTAAATGTCCATACTACACCCAAAGTGATTTACAGATTCAACGCAATCCCCCATCAAAATATAATACCAAGTCATGCTTTATAGATTTAAAAAAAATAATTCTACACTTAGGTTGGAACCAGAAAAGAGCCAAATAGCCAAAGCAATCTTAAGCAAAAAGAATAAATCTGGAGGTATCACATTATCAGACTTCAAACTATACTACAAGGCCATGGTAACTAAAACAGTATGGTATTGGTACAAAAATAGAGACATAGATCAATGGAACAGAATGAGAACCCAGACATAAAATCATCTACCTATAGCCAATTGCTCTTTGGCAAAGCAGACAACAATGCACACTGGAAAAATAAGCCCTATTTAGTAAATGGTGCTTGGAAAATTGAATAGCCAAAAAAAGAAAAAAAGAAAAGAGGACCCCTACCTCTTACTACTCACAACATTAATTCAAGATGGATAAAAGACTTAAATTTCAGGCATGAAACCATAAATTTTTAGAAGAAAACCTAGGAAAAAACTCTTCTAGACACTGGCCTAGGCAAAAAAATTATTATGACCTTAAAGGCAAATAGAACAACGAAAATAAGTACATGAAACTTAACTAAAAAGCTTCTGTACAATAAAGAAAAGAATCAATGAGTAAATAGATAACCCGCAGAATAGGAGAAATTATTCACAAACTATATATCCAACAAAGGACTAAAATCCAGAATCTACTAAAAATGAAAACAAATCAGCAAGAAAAAAAGCCAAACATCCCCCTCAAAAAGTGGGCCAAATGGCTTGGTGCCCATAGCACAGTGGTTATGGCACCAGCCACATACACCAAGGCTGACAGGTTCAAACCTGGCCTGGGCCAGCTAAACAACAATGACAACTGCAACAAAATAGCCAGGTGTTGTGGCAGGTGCCTGTAGTCCCAGCTACTTGGGAGGCTGAGGCAAGAGAATCACTTGAGCCCAAGGGCCTGAGGTTTCTGTGAGCTGTGATGCTATGGCACTCTATGGAGGGTGACACAGTGAGAGTCTGTCTCAAAAAAAAAAAATGGGCAAAAAAACACGAGCAGAAGATTTTCAGAAGAAGATAGGCAAATGGCCAAGAAATACTTGAAAAAAGCTCAACATCACTAATCATCAGGGAAACACAAATTAAAACCATAATGAGATACCACCTTACCCCAGTCAGGATGGCCATTATTAAAAAGTCAAAAAGCAATAGAAGCTGTCACACATGCAGAGAGAAAGGAATACTTATTCACTGTTGGTGAGACTTCAAATTAGTACAATCTCTACAGAAAACAGTAGAAACTCCTCAATGAAATAAATGTAGGCCTACCATTTGATTCAGCAATCCCACTTCTGGGTAGATACCCAAAGAAGAAGTATTATTTTATCAAAAAGACAACAGCATCTGAATGTTTATCATAGCACAACTCACAATTGCAAAGATGTGGAATCAACCTAAGTGCCCGCCAATTCATGAGTGGATAAAGAAAACATGGTACATATGAGATCAGGCAATTAAGTTCATGAACCTGTCTAAGAAAAAGTGCTACATTCCTCATTGCTGAATATCACAATGGTCACTTCTGATGTACTCCCCTTGGGATGCTATACACTGATGCTAGTGCCTAGTCCACCCTTCAAAACTATTTTGGAACTCTTTTTCTGGAATGGCCACAGGAACTATCATCATATGCGCTGACAATTAAGTCTGTGAACTCATCTTAGGGAAAGTGCTACATACCTCACTGCTGAATATCACTACAGTCACTAGATGGCCAAGGGGAGTACTTCAAAAGTGACTGTAGTAATATTCAGTAAGGAAGCGTGTAGTACTTTTTCTAGACGATTTCATGAACTTAATTGTCAGCCATAAAAAGGAAAGAAATATTGTCATTGGCAGCAACTTGGATGAAACTAGAGACTATTATCCTAAGAGAAGTATCTCAGGTATGGCTGAGTACAGTGGCCCATGCCTGTAATTCTACCACTCTGAGAGGCCCAGGTGGGATGACCACTTGAGCTCAGAAGTTTGAGATCAGCCTGAGAAAGAGTGAGGCCCTGTCTCTACTAAAAATAAAAAATTTAGCCAGGCAATGTGGTGATCCCACCTGCTTGGGAGGCTGAGGCAGAAGGATTGCTTGAGCCCAAGAGTTTGAGGTTGCTGTGAGTTAAGCTGATGCTACAGCACTCTATCCTGGGTGACAGAATGAGACTCTGTCTCAAAAACAAAAACAAGAAAAGTATCTCAGGAATGGAAAAGCAAACACCATATGTTCTCATTAATAATTGGAAGCTAAATAATGGGCACACATGGAAACAAAGAGATACAAAGAACATTAGAAACCAAGAAGAAGGGAAAGTGGAAGGGGAGGTGTGGGATAGAAACTTATCTATTGGGTACAATGAACACTATTCTGGTGACGGACACACCAAAAAGCCTGACTTAAACATTATACAAGGTACCTATGTAACACAAATATCTGTACCTGCCTTAATTTTTTGAAATTTTAAAAATGTTTAAACTTTCCAGAGGAAAAAAATATGCTAAAAGCAATTGTATCTAATGGTAGTGTATATATTTTTCCCATTTTTGTCTTTGCCCATTGTTTCATGAGCTTGATACCTCTATACTTTAATAATTATAATAGAGATATAAAACAAAATAAACACAAGTTGTGATGCATGCTATATAATTTTTTTTGATACTTTTAAAATACTTTTTAACCAACATTAAAAACAAAATTGAAAAGAATTGTCACTAAGTATGACTAGGTAGGATAAATCTATTTCTAGCAGTGTCTTACGTGTCAAATATTGTATGTTCATTTTCTTCTCTTTTCCAATGGACACTAGTCCTCTTTCAATTTTTATTCATCAAAGCCACGATCTTAAAACCTGAGTTATTTTTTTCTTTTGTGGCTGACTATAAATAATGATAAGCCTGAAGTATCACAAGAAGCCTCTCATGAAAATTTGCTTTCTTAGGCCATGATCTGGACACTGCTTAGGATTTCAAGAACACTCTATTTTAGCCAGAGTTCCACCCTGTTTCTAATCCTCCATACCCAGAAATCACCTACAGTTCGTACTTCCTCGATGTCTTCTGAAAATGTCCATTTTCTCCAAAACTATTCGCTGCTCCTTTAGAGCAGAGGTTGGCAAACCTTTTCAGTAAAGAACCAGACAGTAAATACTTTAGACTTTGCTGGCCAGTCTCTGTTTCAACAACTCAACTCTGCCATTGCAGTGCAAAAGCAGCCAAGGACAATAGGCAAGTATACAGATCTAAGTTGCAGTAATACTTTACAAAAATAGGTGGTGGGCCAAATTTAGCTCATAGTCTGTAGGTTGCCACCCTCGGCCCCAGAGTATTCCACCACCTCATTATTGGTCTATCTACCTCCAGTCTTCTTTCCCTGAAGTTTGCTCTCCACACTACAAGCCAAAATGATATTCCTGAAACGCAAAGCTGATGGTGGTAGAGTCTTTCAGAGATATGGACTCAAATATGCATTCTCTCCAGCTTGCTTTATCATCGGGGTGTGATTTTTAGTTTAGTACATAGCAGCCCAGAAATAAATAATATATTACTTAGCTTCCTTTGTGACAAGGCTTAAATATGTCACAATCCCTGGTCAATAGTATGTAAGTGGAAGCTTGATGTGAGACATCAAGGGAAACGCCTTTGGCTATGTCAGAATTTCAGTAACCATCCCAGCCAGTAAGGACAGAAGTCACATACTGAGAACAACAAATATAGCAGAGTGCCTGGCATTTTGTGGTAGCTGCCAGTCTAGCCTAGACTGCATATTGCTGAACTTTTCTCCATGTGAGGGTACAATAAGTTTTTTTTTTTTTTTTTTTTTTTGAGATAGAGTCTCTGTTACCCAGGCTGGAGTACAGTGGCTCAATCATAGCTCAATGAAGCCTTGAACTCCAGGTTCAAGCAATCCTCTTGCCTCAGCCTCTCTAGCAGCTAGGTCTACAGGTACGCACCACCACATCATTAATTATTTAATTTTTTAGTAGAGATAGGAGTCTCAGTCTCACTGTGTTCCCCTGGCCTCATGTGATCTTCCTGCCTCAGCCTCCCAAAGTGCTAGGATTACAGGTAAAAGCCCCTGTACCCAGCATCAAATATTGTTTGGGATTTTGTGTAAGTATAAACATAATCCTAACTATTATATTAACAATTTGTCATTCTGCTCTAGTCACCAGAGTGTTTTCAGTTGCAAGTAACCAAAAACCAACAAAGAGGGTCTGGAAGGTGTCTCCTGGGTTAGGAACCACAGTATAACAAGTAAAGGCCATAATTGGCCTTTCTCCTATGACCAGATAACTGCCATGACTCCAGGAATAACATCCTCAGCAAAGTTAAAAAAAAATAGCAAAAGGATCTGCCTTGCATGCCTGTTATTTTAACATATTGACTGCTACAGTAAACACAATTTTCCTTAGGCCCATGGTATCCTATTTGTTCAAGATTCTCCGCCAGGCATGGTGGCTCACACATGTAATCCTGGCACTCTGGGAGGCCTAGGTGAGTGGTTGCTTGAGCTTAGACATTTGAAACCAGCCTGAGCAAGAATGAAACCCCATATCTACTAAAAATAGAAAAAATTAGCTTGGGGTTGTGGTGGACGCCTATAGTCCCAGCTAATGGGGAGACTGAGGCAGGAGGATCACTTAAGCCCAACAATTTGAGGTTGCTGTGAACTATGATGACACAACAGCACTCTATCCAGGATGACAAAAATAGACTGTCTTGATTAAAAAAAAAAAACTAGTGTAAATTAAATATAACTCATGTAGCAGTTAATGTGTTAATCAGGAAAGCAGATTTCTCAAAAATCACCCCCATAGATTTCCACTGAAACGTTCTGCCCTTTCCTGAAACTTCAAGAGAGTCTGGGAAGGTGAACATTTAGCTACCTACTCACCTACCTAGTACCTATGGTAAAGGTAGGTGAGAATGCCTGGGGATATTGTTGGGTTAGCTAACCTTTGGTGCTTAAAAAACACCCTTATAATAGTTATCCCTTTTTATTATTTCAGATTGATGAGGGTACAAATATTTAGGTTACATTGTTTTCATTTCTAAGGTAAAGTTCAAGTTGTAGTTGAGCCCTTCATCCAGAGGGTGTGCCGAACACCCTCATTGTGCAAGCTAGGTGAGATCTTACCAATCACCTTTCCTTTCCTTCCCCTCCCCTCCCCCTCCTTAGACTGGTGGCTAACCAGTTCTCTAAGCACCATTTATTAAATAGGGATTCTTTCCCCTAGTGCATACTTTTGTTTGGTTCATCAAACATAAGATGGTAATATGTGGCGGGGTTCATCTCTGGGTTCTCTATTTTTGTGCCAGTACCATGCTGTTTTGATCACTATAGACTTGTAGTATAACCTAAAGTCTGACAACGTGACCCCCTCCTCAGATTTGTTTTTATTAAAATTTTATTGGCTGTTCGGGTTTTTTTTCCTGGTTCCCTATGAAATGAAATACATTTTTTCAAAGTATGACATTGCTGCTTTGATGGGTATTACATTAAAACTGTATATCTTCAAAGTATGACGTTGCTGCTTTGATGGGTATTGCATTAAAACTATATATCTTCAAAGTATGACATTGCTGCTTTGATGGGTATTGCATTAAAACTGTATATCTTCAAAGTATGACGTTGCTGCTTTGATGGGTGTTGCATTAAAACGGTAGATCGCTTTGAGTGGTACGGACATTTTAGCAATGTTGATTCTTCTCAGCCACAAGCATGATACATTCTTCTATTTCTTAACATCTTCTATTTCTTTTCTCAGGGTTTCATAGTTCTCTTTAGAGAGATCCTTCACATTCTTTGTTAGATATATTCTCAGGTATTTTGGCGCTCCTGTGAAGGTTGTGTCTTTGATTCTCAGCTTGACTATTTTTGGCATATATGAAGGCTACTAATTTGTGAACATTGATTTTTTACTATATTTCTTGATCACTTTGAAAAGTTTTGTAGTTGAGTCCCTGTAGTTACCCATATCTCTTGGGATAGATAAATCCTCTCGTCAAGAATTTAGCTGTAACAAGTAAGTCTTGGAGCAGCACTCTTCAGTCTCTGCTGGCTTATAGATTCCCTAGGGATCTTGTTCAAATGCAGATTCTGTGGTAGGGCCTGATATTCTGCATACCCCTCCCCTGAAAAAGTTCCCAAGTAATGCTAATGCTTCTGATCCTCAGTACCATACCTGGCATAACAAGAGCTGATAAGACATGACTTAGCTGCTATGTAATTTCTACAGCCTCATCTGATACCCCTTTCCCTCCCACTCTCAGATTTAGCCATGTTTCAGTTCCTTGGAGAAGTGATGACTAATCTGCTGACCATCCCTCACACAGCACCCAGTGCCTGAAATGCTCTCAGCCTCCTCTGCAACACCCTCTGGATTGTTACTCATTCGGGGGAATCTCAGCTAGGGTATCTCTTCCTCTAGGAAGGTTTTCTGAATGGCACTACCTTCCCTCATAGGTAGACTTTCTCCTTCACTGATCTTTGGATCCCCAGGACACAGCCCCATGTCTGCTACTTGGTGAGCTGTTGAACTTGGTGAGGTGTTGAATTCATTAATCAATGACCCAAAGAAATGGTTTACTATCTACAAGCCAAATGTAGTATCTCAGCTAGAATCTTTATAGCCAGTCTTCCTAAGGATAACAGCTATAAATTAATATGATTTTCCAAAGTCATTTACTCCTTTTAAAAATTAAAGGGAGGTTGCCTACAAAACCACTAAAGCTAACTTGAGTAATGTAATTTAAATGTGACAAAAAGTAATGTAATTTAAATGTGACAAAAAATCTTATCTTTGCAAAAATACAAAGACTTAAGAATAATTTCTTACTGTATTACAAGTATTACTTAATATAATGCATTTTTTTCCTCTAAGTTTAATTTACTCTAAATTAGTGCTGCTGAGGACCAGCCCATTCCATTGTTCATTGCTTACAGAAGTACAGACATTGAGAGTATTTAGAAACCTGTCAATTGTTTTTCATTTGAATCAAAGATTGGTTTGTATTTTATGTTCTTTGTTACTTTTTTTAATTGTGTTTTGTAGATATATAGATGCACAATGGATTGGAATAAAAAAAAAACTGGTTTTCCTACTGATAATTTGGGAAGCACTGCTCTAAGTCATCTAGTCTGGGTCCTACCATCTAAAGCAGTGTTTCACATTCAAGGAAGATTTTGTCCCCCAGAAGACATTTAGCAATGTCTGGAGACATGTTTGATTATCACAGATAGGGGAGAGGGAAGTGCTGCTTACTGGGTAGAGGCCAGGGATGCTCTTGAACATCCTACAATGCACAGGACACCCCCCACCACAAAGAATGTTCTAGCCTCAAGTGTCACCAGTACGGAGGTTGAGAAACTCTGATCTAAAGATTTATCTGAACTCAGAATCTTAAGCCAGTTTAGGGCCTAAGACTTTTTTTAAATTCAGTTATTATTTTTGGCTCTTCTTAACTAATGAGTTGCTCCTTCCCATCAGAACTACAAACAGAAAAATCGTACACTCACAGATTTGATAAGAGCCTTCTGGTCAAAGATTCTTCTTTCTCCTGACACCCTTGGTTTCCTTCATGGCAGAGAAAAAGCAGAAGCACAGTACAATTATTTTGCTTCAGGAGGGTCTCATGACTCTTCTCCTTTATCATCAGTTTTTCTGACAGCTAGCTTTTTGTTTTCTCAGGCTCAGATTTAGAACATGTGTTAGCATGGAATTGAAAGTAATACTGAGCTGTTCCCATTACAAAAACTTCTCTGTTGACCCTTCTGGCAACTGTCTCGAACAGGACTAAATTACAACTCGTTCCCTGCTGAACTTGAAGTTGCCATTCAAGTTTCTTGGAAAATAATTTTTCAAACACAAGTAAATAGGCTCTAACAAGTTCTGCTAAACAAAAATGTGAAGTGATTTACCCACTGTTGTTTTGGCTTATTTGCATTCTTATTGCTACTAGAATTCATTTAATTTCAGTTGGTTTTCCTTCAATGACTTGATCCTTTATCTTCATTTTGGCAGAATCTTCTTCTTGATGTCATCAATGCTATTTCTAATTTAGTGGTCCCCAAATTAAAATGGCAGATCAGATGAGACCAAAGAGTGGGAGTTACTTTGCCAATGTCTCAAAACAGCCTCAAATTGTGTACTTTAACCCAGCAGAGTCAGAGTTATCCAGAAACTTAGAGAAATGCAGATTCTCAGATCCTATCTAAGACCTATACTCTTGAGGCAAGAAAGTAAAACCTATCCTAGCCGCTCTGTGTAGGCCTCAGCCAAGCCGCAGGCGTTTCTGCTGTCTGCGTGTTTCTCCCCTGACAAATGCGGGACCTAGATTGTAACCTAGTAACTTCCTTGGGTTTTTGTTGCCTTTGGGGCAGGTGGTCCGACTGGTCTCAAGGACGAAGGCGAATCTGACCCTCCCCCTTGAGCCCGGGACCTTGAGGATGATGTCATGTCTCTCTGTCTTATGACCCTCACATGCACTCCCACCCTGAAAGGTGGATAAAAGAGAGGCAAGAGATTGAGTCAGGGGGCTCGGTTTGGGGAAACACACTGGTGTTCCAAGTACCCCCGGCCAAATAAACCCACGTCCTCTAATCAACGGGTGCCTGGAGTCTTCTGCCTGCGTCGGTTTCCTGCTACACTCTAAGGTAGGGGGGCCTGCAATCTGTGTTTAAAAAATCACCTTGGTGATTCTAATACATGGTCAGGCTTGAGAACCACTGGCATATATTCATAATTTCCAATCCTGGTTACACATTAGAAATCACTTTTGGAGTTTTTAAAAGCCCAAAAACCCATACTCCATGACAAAGTAATTTGATTCTTTGAGGGCAAGATGTAAGAATTTCTTAAAGCTTCTCAGGTAATTCCCATGTGTAGCCAAGGTTCAGAGGGTTAGCCCAGGTTTCCTTAACTAAGAGTTTGCTCTGAGCATTGCAGGATGTTTAACAGCGTCCTTGGCTTCTGCTCACTAGAGCAGAGGAAGCACCCTCTTCCCTAGTTGCCATAACCAAACTCTCCAGACATTACAAAATACCCCTGGAGGGCAAAATACCCACATCTCCCAGCCCCTCCCTACTTCTGGCTCAGAACCAATGGGATTACAATTCACTGTTCTCTCTCCAAGGGAAGTTGTTAGCCTACTTACATCGGAACCATCTGAGGGTTTTTTAGTAGTACAGATTCTAAAGCCCCACCCAGGCCTTCTGAATCAAAATTCTCCTGGAGATCAGAAAGGATGTTTGTATTTAAAATTCTTAAGTGTTTTAAAGTTGGAGAACCACTGGGTTGAGTATTTCTTTTTAGATTGAATTTGACCTTGGTGCTTAAGAAAGCAAAATTTGGTTTGTTAGGGATCCTATTTTTTTTTTTTTGCAGTTTTTGGCCAGGGCTGGGTTTGAACCCCCCACCTCTGGCATATAGGGCTGGAGCCCTACTCCTTTGAGCCACAGGTGCCCCCCAGGGATTCTATTTTTTTTATTATATCCATTTTATAATTTAGTTGGAAAATTGGTATTTGAATTTGTTTTTATCTGTTAATATCAATGTCCCTATTTTTTTTCCAGGGATCCTATTCTTTATCACAGATAGAAGTGATTTGATTTATGTTTCTTTCAAAGATTCTTGCTAAGTCACACAGACCCACTTAAAGTGTAGACATCTCCCTGACACAGAGAGTAAAATAAAACTTTAATACAGTGACAGTAGTGTCATGTTCTGTGTAAATGAGTATTTCAGTATCAACTCCATAGATTTTTATTCACGGATTCTTGACTGTAAAGGATACTCATTGTGAATGTTGGTTCATACATTTTGAAAGTTACCGATCATGGAATCAGATGAGTTTGTCACATGAATTCCAGTTTACTTAAAGTTATGAGCAGCACTGCCGATCTTTTCAGTACTACTCTGGTGTTTGGTTCCCATTATGGACACTATCAATCCTCTATTAATTTTTTCACTTTTTTTGGCAAGCTTATTGGCCATGTTCCAAGCATGTCTCTACTTACTGGTTACTTTTGCTCTGTCCATTGTCTCTGTATATAAAAACATGCTTCCTGGTTTAATCAAAGTTTGCCATTCTCAATCCCCTTCTAATGTCACTTGTAATTATGCATTTTTCATTCATTATGCAGAAATGACTAATAATGAATAGATTCTCTTAGAGGAGCTTTCCCTAAATCACGGAGACCTCTGACAAAGGTGCCATTTTTCTGTCCTGGGAAATTAGCAATGTCTTCATAAATGGAGAAACATTTGAGCTTGCCTTACAGGATGAACAGGAATTCAGTCAGAACAGAGGACTGTTTCAGAAGAAAAATCTGATATTAAAGATAAGAATCTGTCCTGTGTGTATGTCTCAAGTTGTTCATAGTTCTGTGACCTGAAACTGAGGATGCCACTTGATCAGTGGCTAAAGAATCTCACAGGCACTTTAAGAAAACAATTTCCCCTTAGAAAGGGAAACAAGTTGGAGAGTGTAACATCTCATGATATTAAATACTGTCAATCATGCAAAATTTCAAATTTGGCCACAAAAATAAAAAGGAGCAAAAAAAACAAAGAAGAACATTCTCCTTGCATACATCAGAAATTTCATTATGGTTCTCAATTGGGGACAATTCTGACCCCCAGGGGACATTTGGCAATGTCTGAGGACATTTTTGGTGTCACACCTGGGCTGGGAGTGTAGTTGCTGGAGACCAGAGATGATACTAAACCTCCTACAAGGCACAGGACAACCTTGTACTGGTTACTTTTGCTCTGTCCATTGTCTCTGTATATAAAAACATGCTTCCTGGTTTAATCAAAGTTTGCCATTCTCAATCCCCTTCTAATGTCACTTGTAATTTATGCATTTTTTCATTCATTATGCAGAATGACTAATAATGAATAGATTCTCTTAGAGGAGCTTTCCCTAAATCACGGAGACCTCTGACAAAGGTGCCATTTTTCCGTCCTGGGAAATTAGCAATGAATAAAGAATACCACAACAAAGAATAAAAATAAAATCAAAATTAAAAAGAACCCAAATGTCAATAGTGCTGAGCTTGGGAAACTCTATTCTAGTCCAAGCTGTATTGGCGAAGGGTATATTTATTTAAACCTCCATGCTTTCTTTGTGAAATGGAAATCAGTCCTGCTTAACTCTTTGTTCCTTAGTTTAAATGATGACATGTAAGATTTGCCTTGTCCCACCCTCACTGCTGTACAGTTTCATCTATAAACAAGGCCCTCATGAATTTAGAACACCGAAAATTCACGTGAATTTAATAACTTGGGTTGAGGAAAAATGAGATAAGAATCAAAGCATGAGGGAAAACATGGCTCCATGTCTGTGGGCCCATCACTGTCAGTCCAACATAAATATTTATGGCAGCACATTCTACCATGAATGTATTTGTCTAGAGGAGAACTGTTTCATCCTACTGTAAGCAGAAGTAAAGGTTTTCTAAATACAGCCTATATGATTTGAAATGAGTAGTCCCACATTTGTGCCAGGCAGAAACAGTGTAGGAATTTAATATTCAGCCAGCAAACATGCAAAGAATGTTGGTGGGGAACAAAATTGTCTAAAAGCAGACTGTCCAATTCCATAGGCACTAACCACATGTGGCTATTGAACATTTGACATATAGTGAGTTCAAATTGAGATGTCCTGTAAATGTAAAATACACAGGGGATTTTGAAGATCGTCCATTAAAGTGGATCCAAAATGTCCCATCAATAATTTAATTACTTTAATTGATTATAAGTTAAAATATTTTGACTATATTGGATTAAATATATGATTAAAATTACTTTTACTTATTTTTAAAGAGGTTTGATTTATATTTCTATTGGATAGTGCTTGTCTAAAAAACAGATTTCTCTTGCTCTCTTTTAATCTTACTGTTATGCTCATCCAAAGACTTTAGAGTTTAGATTTCTAATTTCAATCACTAGGCCACTGGTTGTCAGCCTTGCCTACACATTGAAATCACCTTGTCAGTATAACATACTGACATTTGAACATCCACAGGGGGGAAGAAAAAAAGAGAAAGAAACCCCATATCTAAACCCTACATCTTATACAAAAGTTAATTCAAAATGGGTAGGTTTTAAGGTAAAATATAAAACCATCAAAGTTTTAAAGGAAAACATAGGGGAAGAGCCTTAAGATCTAGGGTTAAGCAGACAAGTTCTGAGACTTTCTACAAAAAACACACTCTACAAAGGGAAAAATTGGCAAATCGGACTTGATCAAAATTAAAAACTTTGGCCCTGTAAAGCCAATATAAAGAGGGTAAAAACATAAGTTACAGTCTGAGAGAACATATTTGCAAACTCCATATCTGATAAAGTCTAAGAATATCTAAAGAACTCTCAAATGCAACAGTACAAATACAAATAATCTAATTAGAACATGGGCAAAAGACACGAATACGCATGTATTTGATGGAAGAGGATATACACGTGGCAAATAAACACATGAAAAAATGTTCAACATCATCAGCCATTAGGAGAATGCAAATTAAAATGACTGCATACAAATCTACGATTATCTCAATACCAATTTCAGTTTTAAGTATTAACACTACCCCATCCATCCCCTTCCACCCCCAGACTCTGTTTTAAATGGTTTAAGTGTGTCCTGAGCACTAAGAGCTTAAATTTTCCCCCTGTGATTTTAATGTACAGCCAAGGTTAAGAACAATTCTCCTGGGATAAAGAGTAGAGCTTAATAGGAATTTATAAAATAGAGCCTAAAGCCAGGTGGTAGAAAACGCTGACTTGGGGTTTTCTGATTGAGGGTTATCTTTGCACTCAATTCCCAAATAAGAGAATAAATGCAGCTTATTCTTGGGATGGTTTATGTTCCTGTATAATGTCTACTAGTTTTCAAATTGTCTGCACATTAGACTGCCCTGGAAAGTTTATAAAACATTGATACCTGGTGTACAGTGTGGCCTGGGTATCAGGATTTTTTTCAAAAAAAAAAAAATCTTCCTAGAGGATTCTAAATATGCAAAATTTAGGAGACGGTTTTAGGCCACTGACTCTCAACCCTGCCTACAAGTTGGAATTAACTGGGGAAGATTTTCAATATCCTGATGTCTGACATCTAATGATTCTGATTTAATTGTTCTGGGATATGGCCAGGTCGCAGGAATTTTTAAAGCTCCCCAATTACTGCTAATGTGCAGTCAAGATTGAAAACTACTAGTTTAGGCATTCATCAACGGAGATAGCAGCTGTATTATTGCACACGGAGGTTTAGCAGGCTTTAAGATCGGGGAGGATCCTGTTTGGTCTCAGTAACTCTGAGTACTTCATTTATTTGTAAGCCTGGGAAATCACTTAGCTCTGTTAGCAGTGCATATCACAATATTCTCTTTCCCTTACAAATTGACTTGTCCGCCTTGAACCTTCTCAAACACCCATCCAACTGCCATGTAATTGTCCATGTTGAGACTCAGAAAATGCTTCTCCAAGGTATGGCACTTTGATATGCTGAGTACTTTGAACTAAAAATATGGCTGTGGAAATAAGTCTCTATGACCGTCTCCAGCCCCCATTTTTCTTGCTCCTCTGCCTCTCCTAGAGCACAAGGAGGGACTTTATCTGAAATTCCCTTATCTCCCTAAGGGAGTTCCTCCAGAAGGAATGCAAATGTCTTGAGCCCCTTCCCTAAAATCTCATCAAACAGGGAAGATTAGCTTCCAGGAAGGAAGACTAGAGTTCACATCACACCCAAAGCCCAGAGAAACTTTATCCCAGGCTATTGTCTGTGCCCATGTATCTCCCCTAAAAATATTTTCAAAAGTTGCCAACATTCCCCACTTCCCTCTTCTCTGCAAAAAAGGTACATAATCTTCTAAATCTCATTGGGTTATCGGGTACTCACTTTCCTGCAGTGCCCTTGTGCATGCAATAAATTTAAATGTCTTTTCTTCTGTTATTCTGTTGCAGGAAGACAAGGCCCAGTAGAGAGAAAGAGCACCCAAACACCATGTTTATAAGAGGAAGGGCTTTATTTCAGCCGGAGCAAATGGCATAGAAGAATTAGAAATGGTCACGCTCCCCAACTGGCTTGAGCTTTCTCTTTTTATCTCCAGTCAAAAAGTTCCAACCCGCTGGTACCTTTCTCATTGGCCAGTTTGACTCAAGTGGGAGAAGCTGTTCCAGCCCCCACAGAACTACAGGATTTTACAGAAGTGGAAATTTCCAGGCCCCAGGAAGTTAAGTCTACAAATTCCTAAAAGCGGAGTCACCAGGGAGAGAACCTTGCAGGTGTATCCTTGGGGCCTCCTTGAGAAGACCTCTGTTTTCCCAGACCTCACCCTTCCTGGGGATCCTCTCTCAAGTCTATTGTCAGTTCACTTTTCTAGGCTTAAATTAACTACATCTACAGAGAATAGAGTGAAAGTTCCCTTTGCCCCTATATCCAGGCCAGTGGTTCTCAAATTTTGGTGCACATTAGAATCTCCTGGAGATCTTTTGAAAATACCAATGCCTGGGCCCCACTCCCAGAAAGTCTGATGTAATTGGTCTGGTGTGCAACCTGGCCATTGACATTTTTAAATCTCTAGTGATTCTAATGTTAAGTTTGAAAACCAAAGGCCCAAGTGATGTGAAACTGACTTTTGTGCTAAAGGATCAACTGAGTCAACAAAGAACTAGGCTCCTTGAATGTGCCTTATGTTCAAGCAAAGGACTCACTGCAGTGTGGTGAAGTGTTCACAAGTGCAATAGTGAATGTTTGTAGATGTGCAATAGTGAATGGGAACACCATATTCCAAATCACCCTCTCTTCCCATAGCTAAGATCTCTATAGTGTCTCAGAGAATCTCTTTGTGTGAACTATGTAGAGTTCATGGACACACCAAGCATAGAGATATGCTGAACGGAAAGTAGTTCTTTTGCAAAATAGTAACTCTCAACTCATCCACTCTCTACCTCCTGGTGGGCCAACATCAAACACAAATTAAAGATAAACTAATTTAAGTGCTAACTGCTTCTACCTCATCTCCTGAGGGGGGCTGGTGTTTGTGATCACACCTCCAAAGTGGTAAGCCACCTGCAGGCTGTCATTTTCATCAGATGTGTATAATTACACAGCCTCATTTTGAAGATACCTGCCTGCATTCATTCCCAGGTTCCATGAGAGGCGAAGATATTTTCCCAAGTTAAAATATTCTCTTTATCTCCATTGTCAGTTTCAACATGATCATTTGAGAGGAGTCATTCCCCCTCCCCAGCAATAATCTTTAGGAAGTTTTGGAAGAGAGAACGTTAAATAAATGTCATAAGAGAATCATATGCTTTACACTATGACTAAAAGTCCAGCCTCTCTCTGAAAGGGAAGGGTGCCAGAAGATGAGTCACCGAAGAGTAGGATGTTAATAGCAAGGAACGACGTGAAGCAGGGGCTCTCCCCATTGTGGTTAAAAGCAGGAAAACAAATAGATGGAGGGCATTTTGCCCCTGATTTTCTTAGGCTGAGCATTTTGGAAGCAAACATTTAAACATCTGGGAGATGCTGTGGTGGTTTTGCTCAGCCGAGTCCAGCGGAAGCTCTTTGCACATAGTGATGAAAATGTGGAATCAAAATATAAACGAGGGCTAGGAGGAATATCCGCATTTCTAAACTTCCCATTGCTTCTGAATTGCTTTTTTCCTACCTGAGAGGCAGTTTGTCCTAGGGTAAATACACGACTAAATCAGAGAGCAGGATGACTGTTAGGTTCAGCTTAAAAGCTCAATAGCTTCTGCCTGCAAAGGTATATATCCAGGTCATGGCCAGAAACAAAGGCAGGAAGCGAATTCACTTGAAGAAGCAAAAGAGCTGGCTTTTCCTGATCATTTCTTTCAAATTTCAGCAAAATTACAAATCAATATAAATGATTCTCACACATCAGCATACATCACAGTTACCCTGACAGCCTGTTAAAACACACCCCAGTGTTTCTGGTATTGCAGGTCTGGGATACAGTCTAAGAATCTGCATCTGACAAGTCTCCCAGGAGATATGACAAACATGACTCTGAGGATCACTTATAAGGTTTTTAAATTTAAGGAATGACTTACGCATGACTCTGGAGACTTTAACTTTTTTCCTGGTGGATTTCTGGATCCACAGCAAGTCAGGATAGCATGGGATTTGGAGTCACAGGGATGAGACTTAGGATGCCCATGATGTGACTGTGACAGAACTTCTGGTTTCACCAAGCAGCAGCTGACAGCAAAACAAGAAAAACAATGTATAAAAAACACTTAGGGACACAAAGGGAAATACCAAACCCATCATGGGGTGAGGGGGAGATGGAGAGAGCGCGAGTCGGAAGAAGGAATGTTATTTTGTGGATAAAATTCTCATTTTTTAAAATATGGAAGACATGCCAGTCTTAAGGGACCGAACAGGATGGTTTTTGTTATTTATTAATTTCATGATTATTAATGTCCACTGGGTGCATAGGTTGTGCTGACATACACATCTGAAAGAATTTCCTACTTTGGAAATTTGTGATGTTAAAATATGCTGCCGTCTTGTCTGAAGATTTCAATTTGGGACTTGACCATTACTTATTGGTCAGCCAGGGCTGGTTTTAGGTAGACTCTCCTAGACATGGAAAGACGGATTTAATAATTTTTCAAGTTTCACTTCTTTATGTAAAGAATGTAGAGAAAAACTGGGGCTTCACTGGGAAACTATGTATTGTCTGTGGCTCACCCTACCCCCACATATCTCCTTCTGATGTTTCAAAGGCTATTTTATAACTCTATAAGCTATTGACAACCCAGGGAAAAACAATTTTTGTCTATAGATATTTATTTGAATTTTGTTCCATGGAGGTTCAATCGACTTCTTTCCCCCACTGATGAAAAAGCTAGTTTTGTCTCTATAATACTGTAATACAATTCTGAAAACCCCTGGAGTGAGCGCAGACTCCACAGGTTAAGGACACAGTTTCCAACAAGACTGCCCTCCCTACAGATACAGCTAAAAATTTGCCACTTACCAGCCACCTGCATTTCTGATCAACTGGCTACAAATTCAGGGATTCCCACAACCTCTTAGGTTCAGTAATTGACTAGAATGACTCACAGACCTCAAGAAAGCCCTAGACTTATGAATGCAATTTTATTATGAAGGATACAAATCAGGACCAGCCAAATGAAGTGATGCATAGGATGAGTTCTAGAAGGGTCCTAAATGTAGATCTTCCATGCCCTCTCCTTGGAATCAGAGTGCATCACTCTCTCCTCCAGCACAGTGATGTGTTCATCAACCAGGAATCTCATAGGAGCCTGGTGTCCAGAGTTTCTCCTGGGGATTCATTACATAGGCATGACTGACTGAACCCTTGACTATATGATTGAACTTAACATCCGTCCCTTCTCCCCTTCCTAGAGGTCAGGCTGATGCCATCTGGCTCGAAGCCTCAACCTTCCTCTCCCATTGTCGGTCTTTCCAGCATGATCAGCTCCCATCCTGAGATGTCTTTAGCACAAACCCAGGTGGGGTCTGAGGGCCCATGGTAAACAACAGAGACATTTTTATCATTTGGTGTCCAACCTTTTATCTGCCACGCTTTGGAAGAATAAGAGCTGTTTTGGGCCACACAGTAAATACACAAACATTAATGGAAAAAAAAAGTTGATTAGAAAAGAAAAGAAGTCTATGCACACTTTTTATGATATCCGACACTACAGAGAAGCCAAAAAAGTCCTCACAAAACATCAGCATACAGCCACCACAGGCCACAGTTAGACACCCCTGGTTCTTTGGAAGCTCCCTCCAAAGAACTGGTGGGGACAAATGTTGGTCAAATTCTTTGTCACATAATGGCCTCTATTGGCACATTCAGTGTGATAATTCTATGTGTCTGATTTTTTAAATTTTTCTTTTTAACTGGTTATAACATCTGCATGGTTCCTTTGTTTTTACATTTTTTTAAACTCTCAGAAGGTATGTTGAGGCTCAAGGACACACCACCCTAAAATATTTCTCTTTGGCCTATCGATTATTAGCTGGTTATTTTGAGAAATGGCAGCCACGGGAGTATCTCTGAAAAGTTGCCCTTTTGTACAAGAAACTTAAACCTATAAAGGACATTTTCATTAGTAAAATATCTGTTTCGGGAAAAGAGCTGCTCTGGACACAACTTTTATCACCTGAGACTCTACCTGCAAAACATTAGAATCTTTAACCATATACAGGCAGTCTCCAAGTTACAAACATTTGACTGATGTCCAACTTGCACTTCTTAAGGCTATTACAGTAACTCGCCAAGTTACAAATATCCAAGTGACATACAACTCACACTTAACAAATGAAGGCTATTACAGGTTCTAGGTAAATGTACCCATTCCAACTTACAAATTCAACTTAAGAATGAACCTACAGAACCTATCTCATTCATAACCTTGGGACTACCTGTATTTTCTCTTCTCACCCTCCTGTAACTTGTCTCTACCATCCTCATAAAGCCCCTATGCCTTTCTATAGATCTGGAAGTTAAAAAAAGCTTCAATCAACAAAAAAATAAGTCAACTGATGGCTCTGTACTGAACCTCAGAGTCAAAGCATTCTGTGATAGACATACTTTTATCTGACAATGTGAATGTTACTTTCTTTGCATGATTATTATTGCTCAATATTTCATTGCAGCAATCATCTGATTTCTTTTCAGAATGTATTTATCTTTGGTGGTTCTTCATGAGGTTTTTGCTTCTACTCCTTATCTTAAACATTGTGATTGTTATTAAATTTTAAGCCTCTTTAATTTTGTGAAGGCAAAAAGTGGAAACCAAATAAACACATGTACATGTATAGGGAAAATTAAAAAAAAAAAAAAAAAAGAAAATGTCTTTCTCCATTTCATTGCCACTTGCTCTCCAAGCTTCTTGACTGTTGGCACAAACAAGCTATTCTTAAGACAGTGAAACTGTGTCAATAGTTTAGGCACATACTTAAATTGTACTGTTTCTTGTTTGACATATAATAAACTACACTTTTGACCAGAAAAAAAAAAAGCTTCAATCATTGAGTCTGACGTTTTGTGATACTTCCATGTGTCCATACACAAATATAGTTTTTCTCCTGTTGATCTGTTTTGTGCCAATTTTATTTGCAGCTAAGCCTAAGCACCCAGAAGCGTGAAAGTGGCTTTCCCTCCCTTAACAATTGTCTATAGCAGAAGGCATATCAGAAATTACTTTGTAGTTAAGAACCCAATACCCAGAGATGAGCGAAATGCCCCTGGGACTCATAGCCAGATAGAGCTGACCTGGAACTGGACTTTTTGCTTCTAGATTTGACTTTACATTGTGTTCTCTACCATGGAGCACACCATATAGAGAGACCCTTTATTCCTCTCCCTGCCCTTCCCCACATGTGCTTGGCCCCTTGAAGAGAAGGCCAGCCACGTACTTACTTACCCAAGACAGGACTCTCTGTTTTCTTTTTTTTTTTTTTTTTTTGAGACAGAGCCTCAAGTTGTCCCTCTGGGTAGAGTGCTATGGCATCACAGCTCACAGCAACCTCCAACTCCTGGGCTCAAGCGAGTCTCCTGCCTCAGCCTCTCAAGTAGCTGGGACCACAGGCGCCCGCCACAATGCCCAGCTATTTTTTTGGTTGCAGCCATCATTGTTGTTTGGTGGGCCCGGGCTGGATTTGAACCTGTCACCTTAGGTGTATGTGGCTGGTGCCTTAGCCATTTGAGCCACAGGCACTGAGCCAGGACTCTCTGCTTTCACTGCCTGACTCTGATCCTGGACCTCTTGAAGGTGAATACGGTCCCTTGTCTCACTTTGCATCTGTGGTACCTAAGACAATTCTACTGGCATGTGGAATGTGTTTAATAGAAACAGTTTATGAAATGAAGGAATACGTACATGAATAATACATGTTTAACATTCATTGGACGTTGTCTATATGCCCATAAATTCCTTGCCTTTCCTTTTCACATGCAAATGTTAAGCAACCCCAGAGATTACAGACTATCCTTATTATTGGTACTTTACAGATGAGGAAACTGAGGCTCACAAAGGTTGAAAAACTTGCCCAAAAATCACAGACAGGAGGGAACAGAATTTGGTAGGATTTTTTCCTGAGCCTATAACCTCTAGGCCAGCATTTCTCAAACTTAAATGTATATCAGAATCATCTAAAAGGCTTGTTGAATCACCTGGAGTGGGACATAACATTTGTATTTCTAACAAGTTCTCAGGAACAATGAGAACCTCACTCAGGGTCCATAAATGAACCACTGCTCTAGACGCTGGTAACTTAAAGAGAGGGTAATCAACAACATAGAGCATCACAGCATAAAAATAAAGGCAGGCCAAGTTTTAAACACTGAGGGTAAGTTTCCTGTCTATTTCCCATTTTGTCTGGGTTGCCAGTTTATTATGTATATAACAGGTTTGGGACAGAGAGTGAAGCTTAAAAAGAGGAGTGTCCTTTACTATTATTCGAATATTTTATCGGCATTTTTTTTTCTCAGAAAGTTATCTATTTCTACACACAATTCAAAACTGAAATATGCAATTGTTTTCCAATCAGACCTTTGTATTGATTATGTGGTCTGAGGAAATGGTGCTGTGGGGAAGATGAGTTAATTGGCTTCCTTGCCTGAAGGCCAGCAGGTGCCAGATTATTTTGAGTGATTAAGGGCAGGTGCCATGTATGCTAAGCAACTATGATTAACTAATATGATAATATTACATCTCATTCTTATGTAATTAGTGCTTGACTAGGAGCCATTGTTGTTCTGGCCACTATCAAGGCTCCGAGGCTTTCCACCTGTACCCAGTTCCCAAGGGCGGACTTCTTCCTAAGGCAGGAAGCTTCTTACACTAGCTCACCTGCCCCCATCAGCTAAACGAAGGTGATGTCACCATGCTTGGTGGGTGGCAACAACCAGCTGAATAAGGCAGGTCACAACTACTTTGGGAGCCCTAGTTTTTTTTGTTGGTCTGTCCGAATCCTGTGTGAACTTCCTCAGCCTAAACCTCTGGCAGTACAGATGCACATGATGGAAGGAAAAAACTCACATAAAACTCCATTTCCCTACCCAAGCCTGTGCCAATGAGGGGGAGGGTGGTGGTGGGATACCATAGTGGTCTCTAGGGGAAACACAGAGACATTGTTCACCAGCCCTGGCCTTGGGCTAGAATATAGCTCCCGACTGTGATATCATTGTCTGCTGCTGCTTAACCACACACACTCCTCAAATACTCCTAGGTTTTTTTTGGTTGTTGTTGTTGCAGCTTTTGGCCAGGGCTGGGTTTGAACCCGCCACCTCCAGCATATGGGGCTCCTTTGAGCCACAGGCGCCGCCCACCCTAGTCTTTTGTAGTTTGAGGTGAATGGACCTGCAATGTTGGATTGGATAGCAAACACTGTAAAAGTCCTTTTAATAAGTACCCCCAATGACCAGGAAGGAACCTTGATGAGAAGGAGCGGGTCATTTAAAACACTGGTTCTCAAACTTAACTGCAAAATAGCACCACTCGGGGAGCTTTGTAAATCTCAAAGCCTTGGCCATAGCCCAGATCAGTTAGAACAGACTCTCCTGAGCCCAACAAACACTGACATTTTCTAATCTTTCAAGAGATTCCAATGCGCAGCCAAGTTGAAAAATTTAGAGTTCCACAAAAGCACTAAAATGTTCAATTGCATAGGATTTCTCTGAAGATCATGCTCAAATGCAGATTGTGATTAAGTCGGTCTGGGGTAAGGTCCGAGATTTCGTATGTCTAACAAGCTCCCAGATGCTGCTGATGCTGTGAGGGATCGCAAATGTAAGGAAAACAGCTGAAATGACTGGCAAAATTGTGCTGCATTGAATGCAAAGACCTCATGCTGCTGAGATCTTGCCCGCGTTTGCGTCCCTAGAGCCTTAACAAAGACCAAAAAAAGGTCAGGAGAATGTCTGTTATTCAGTCCCCAGGGATAGTGTTAATATCCTGTCCCTGGTGGTTTAGAAGCTTCAGAAGCGGCTGAAATTTTAATTTTTCTTATGTAGCATCACTACATGAAATGACTCAAGAGTTTCTTAGAATAGCGTATTTTGCCCCTCTGGCTATCTAGAGAGACTATTGAATTTGATGAACTCTCAAAAATCTGGTGTTTACTCTTGTGCAGTGAAATCAGTTTTCATGGAACAGGATATCCTTCCATGTAATGTGCATTGGGCTAAGCCTTTCTAAATGATTTTCCAAATAATCAGATATTCTCCCTCCCTCCATGTCTAATCTGTTTCACTGTTGCTATGACAGAATACCACAGACTGGGTAATGTATAAAGAAAAGAAATTTATTTCTTACGCTTCTGGAGACTGGGAAGTTCAAGGTAGCGCATTTGTCTTCTGGTAAGGGCCTTCTTCTACCTCCTCAAGTGGTAGAAGGACAAAATGCAGACGCACTGTGAAGCCTCTTTTATAAGGAGTGTAAATCCCATCCACGGGCAGGTGTCCTTATGGCCTAATCACCCTTAAAGGCCCCACCACTTGATATTATTACATTGGCATCCCTGAATTGTGGAGGGGCCACATCAAACCTTAGCTAGCATCTAGTGAGGGCCTTCATGCTGCGTCATCACATGACAAAAAGGCAAGAACGTGCCAGCACAGGCCTCTCTTCGTCTTCTTAATAAAGCCAAAAGTCCAATCATGGGGGCCCCACTCTAATGACCTTATCTAATCCTAATTACCTCCCAGATACCATCAACATATGAATTTGGGGATTATGTTTCAAACACATGAAATCTGAGAGACATATTCAAAACATAGCACTCTACCACTGCAATTCTGTAAAATGTGTGATTTGTATTGGGCATATGTTTTTCAAGGACCTCCTTCCTCTTCCCAAGCTTGCTAACTGTTCACCATATCCCATCCTTGTCTTCCTAATAGTCTACCTGTCCCAGCCTTCTTTGCTGTGCTCATGTGACCATATTTTAGCCAATGGAATGTGAATAAAAATGCTTTGTGTCACATGAAGACTTGGTCCATAAAAGAGTCTTCTTGTGTGATGTCCCAAACACTTTCATCTTTGCCAACTTCATACGAATAAGCTCAGCAACTTAGAAGCCATGTGTTGAAGATGACAGATGGAAGGGAAGCTTCCTGCCAAGTAGGAACACCCCTCTTTGACTTGACTTGTTGGAGAAATATACTTCTTTTGTGCTTGAGCCATTTCATATTTTGTGATTTGTTACGGTGTCTAGCCAAATTTTAACTAACATACCTCCCAATCGTGACAACTCCACTCTCCATGGAGAAGCAGTATGTGAAGAGAACCATGAGTCATTAAGGACACACAGTGTGCCAGCAGCTCGTTCTGGAGAGCAAGGTGTTTGTTGGAGGAGATAAAGAGAATCTCTTCTTCATCACCTCTCTCTCTATATATATACCTCTATGCTGCTTGACTGTTGCCACGGGACTTAGGAGAATTCTAAGAGATTCTGGGAGCCAATTAAGGAGCAAGGAAGAGCTGATTGTTTGAATATGTTTCTTATCTTGATTTTAAAATGAGAAGGATAAAAAGATGGGTTCGTACATTGTCCGAGTAACCTCATCAAAGGAGGAGACAAAAAAAGGATAATAATGCTGATGTGATGATGAAGATGAAAAGAAGAAGCAGGGGAAGGATAACTAACTCTATTAAGTAAGTGTTCAATATATGTCACTACTTTCACAAAATTTTACACACATTATTTCATTTATTCTTCTAAGAATTCATTTATTCTTCTAAACAGTTCTACCAGTAAGTACTATTAATTTTTTCATTTACAATGGTAAAAATGCACCTAGAGAGATCAACTTGACCACTCTTCAAGCAACAGAGACAAGATGCACACCCACGAAGTCCAATTCCAGATCTCATGGTCTTACCCATTGTACGGTGCTGCTTTGGGGTCTGGGAGAGGAGCCCATTAGTGGTACACATGTGTCAGTAGTTTCGTCACTTCTTTCTCAGGAGTTAAACTACAGCTGAATAGAGAAGGGATCTGGAAGGATTAGGGATTCCCAACAACTAGGAATCCTGAAAACGTGTGGCATGGTTATAAGCAGCAGCCCTCAGGTAGCTTACCCCTGGCTAATTATGTGGTCTATTTTTTACCATTACTCCTGGCTGAAACCCAGAGTAACACATTCAAACATAACCTCATGTGAACCTAAAATAATTGAATACATAGATGAATTCATCAAAAAGGCTCAATCTTTTCTACGCTTATTTCTTTTTGAAGTTCATTTTTATTTATTTTAAAAACAATAATTTCTCTTTCTCCCCAAATCCACTTATTTTATGCCTATTTCTTTATTCTTATAAATTTATTGTACCCTAATTTTTGTATCAGAATCATGTGTTGATAATTCCCTTGCTTTCTTTATTGCCTTAACCTAGAGTTTCTCAGCAACAGCACTATTGACATTTTAGGTGGAATAATTCTTTGTTGTGGGGGACTGTCCTATGCTCTTGTGGGTTGAATTATGTCTCCCAAAAGATATGTTGAAATCTTAACTCCCAGTAGCTCAGAATGTGACCTTATTTGGAGATGTTATCACTGTAGACATAATTAGTTAAGTCATACTGGAGTAGGGCGGGCCTTTAACCTGATGTGACTGGTGTTGTATAAGTCTACATGAATGAAATCAAACTATGTGTGATCTTCTGTAATCTGATATTTTTTTATAAGTATTTGTGAGATTTTACCCAGGTTGGTGCACATAGATGCAGTGTATTCATTTTATCTGCACTATAGTAGTCTATGGGGCCAATATGCCTGGTTCCTCCCTCTCCTGCTCAGGGAAATGGTAGAGGTAGGAAAGTTTCTGAGCTGTCTTCTCTGCATTATGAGTTTATTTCATGTTCACCCTAACCCTAAGGGTGGAGCTCTTCAGGATCTTAGCTTCATGGAGTGTTATCCTATTAAGGTCTTCACCTCTGTGTTTCCTAAGCATTATTTTCTGTTCTCCTGACCCCATGAAACTCCAAAACAAGAACTTGAAGGTCATCAGATATCCTCATAATGAAAGCCAGATTGAGCCCTCCTCGATTCCTGAGATTCCCACTTCCCTTCCCCTTGACCTTTGTACATTTCTTCTTTCTTGCCAGCCTAGCAGTGAATTTTAACAACTTATTTTTTCAGGACTAATTAGAACTGAATAAATGTTCTTTTTCTCCTTCAGGAAAGAAGAAAAATAATTCTTGGAAATAAACCGAACAGGCTGGTCAACCTTACAAAATCTTGTAGTTGAGCACTGAACTATCTCAAAAAACAATATTTGTTAACTTTCAACCATCATCTTTCACAACACACAAAGAAATCTTAAGCAATCTGTAGAATATTGCACCTCCAGCAGTTCTCTTGTCCCTTGTTTTCCCTGTCAGTTACTATCTTAGTCACTATTGCTGTCATAACAAAGTACCTTAGCCTGGGTAATTCATAAACAGAAATGTATTGCTCATAGTTCTGGAGGCTGGGAAGTCTGACATCAAGGTGCCATCAGATTTGGTGTCTGGTGAGGACCTATTTATTACAGAGAGTGCCTTCTTTCTGCATAGCATGATAGAATGGTAGAACAGCTCCCTGGCACCTCTTTTACAAGATCACTAATACATTCATGGGGGTCTATCCTAATAACTTAAGGACCCTAACTCTTTAGTGCTATCACATTAGTGATTAAATTTCAACGTATGAATGTTGGTGGGGCACATTCAGACTAGAGCAGCTACTAATAAACTAATTTTGCCACTAAAAATATATTTGTATCTTAGCCTAGTTCCCGAAGAATCCCCTTTTGCATTGTGTAGTAAATCAGAAACACTGAAGTTAGAAGCACCATCAGCATTCTCAGGCTGAATCAATATGCCCCCACTGCATTCTGTTGAGATTTTGAGGGCCATTTCATAATTTTTATTTTATTATTTTATTTTATTATTATCTTTTTCTGAGACAGACTCTCACTATGTTGCCCCTTGGTAGAGTGCTGTGGCATCATAGCTCACAGCAACCCCAAAGTCTTGGGCTCAGGCGATTCTCTTGCCTCAGCCTCCCAAGTAGCTGGGACTATAGGTGCCCACCACTGCACTTGGCTATTTTTTTTTTACTATAGTTATTGTTGTTTAGCAGGCCCAGGCTGGGCTCGAACCCGCCAGTTCTGGTGTATGTAGTTGGCGCCATAACCCCTAAGCTACAGGAGCCACCCCATTTCATAATTTTTGAGTCCAGTAATTTTTCTTTAGAAATGGAATTGCAAGGAATATGAGCTTTGCCTTGTAAAAGCCACATGATAATGTCAGAAGCCAGCTCTTAGTTATTCTTTCTCATGAACAGATTTAAATCTAAAGTGAGAGGCAAATTTTATGCAAAATGAATAAAACAAAACCAGGTTGGAAAGAAGGAATAATTACAATGTTCTGACATATTTGAAGCCAGAACCCAACAGTTCAAAATCCACTCCATAGATTTGTGTCTTTCTGAGAAATATTAGCTTCTTAAGAAATGCCTACTATGTGGTATGGGGCTCTCAGGAGTCTCTTTTATAGCTGATTCAACATCATGGGTCAAGTTGAATTAAATATCATTAAACATCCTTCCTTAGATGTCCTTCTCTCTCCCTTATGCATCCCAAGTGAGTGGGTGATGGATGTCTTGGTACTGCCAGGGGTGCTTCTCCAAACTTAATCAGGTGCCAAGTACCACTAACACAGTTCTCTTGTGTCCCATGTCACCCTTCAATTGGCCGCTTTCAGTGGGTGTTGACAATAGACAGACATCATGATAGAATTACACACCTTAATTCCTATTTCCAAGGCTACACACATTGGTCACCAAGAATAACCAAAGTAAGATTCCAATCCCATGGAAAATCTATTATGACAGACATCTGGACCCTTATAACAAAGTTGGTCTTTTATTCATGTTGAAGTGGGAAAGATTTTACTGGAAAAAGTTGAGCAAGGTTTATAATAAAATGTAGGTAAGTTTATCTCATTTTCCTGCCTGAAATCTTCCAATGACTTTCCATAGCACAGTGATTCTCAACCTTGAGAACCACTGCCATAACATCTTTAAAAGGCCTGCACATTGCATGTTGGGCTACCAACTACTTCCCCAACCTTAGGTCTTTCCCTGATTCCTTCATTCACTTTTTGGGGTCAAGCCTGACTTTCTTATGATTTTTTTTTGCATCATATTTGTGATTCATAGTCCTTCTCCCTGGAATGCTCTCCTCCCAGACCATTCCATGGCTGTTTCCTTTTTATAAGGCAGTTCTCTGGCCACTATTATCTCATAGAAAGGCCTTCCTAGATTACCACTTCTCTTTTTTTTTTCTTCTTGAGACGGAGCCTCAAGCTATCCCCCTGGGTAGAGTGCCATGGCATCACAGCTCATAGCAACCTCCAACTCCTGGGCTCAAGTGAGTCTCCTGCCTCCACCTCCCAAGTAGCTGGGACCACAGGCACCCGCCACAACGCCTGGCCATTTTTTGTTTGCAGCCATCATTGTTGTTTGGCGGGCCCAGGCTGGGGATTCAAACCCGCCACCTTAGGTGTATGTGGCTGGCGCCTTAGCTGATTGAGCCACAGGCGCCAAACCTGGTCTGAAATTGACGGAGTGAACACTTAGAACAACGAAGCGGGGAAGGGGCAAGGGCAGTAAAGGGCTTTGGGGGCCAGAGATGCGTGGCCTGTGTTGGCAGCAGTTCTGAAGACCATGCTAGTCCCAGGAGGTCTGTGGCTCTGTCTGCGGGAGGAGGAGTGTGCGGGTGAGAGCAAGCTTCCGGACCCTCTACAGCACTTTGCAGTTGCTGCCATATCTGAGCCCAGCCAGCAAAGCTGCCTCCCTCCCCGGGGCATAGGTGACCCCTCCTAGGGAGCTGGCAGGGCCCGTGGCTAAGAGCGTTGGTGCATCATGCCCTTATCCTCTCAGTACACCTGTACGTTGGTGACATCATTGTCACTTTCTTGGAGATGGGGACTGAATCTTGGGGAGATGAAGTAGGTTGCTCAGGGTCACAGAGCCCATACCTTTGCACGAAGCCAAGCGCCCCTCCTTGGGCAGCATTTCAGGGCTGTGTCCTGCTCTGCTGCTGGGCACGGGGCTGCAGCACTCATTCTCTTAGAACACTCCAGCTGGGTCAGCCTGGTCCAGCCTAGCCCTGGAATATAGGCTTATACCTAGTGCATTGGGGATTGTTAATCCTGCAGCTCGTTTGAAAAGAGGAAGACAGAGGGAGATAAGAGATGAGCAAGGTCTGATTTTCCATCGTCTCCATTGATTTATTTACTTTTTGTTCCATAGCAGTGTTGAAGCAAAGGATTTGCACAAGTTCTTTGGAATATAATACTTTATTAACAGCCAGCTCCTCACCTCCCGGGCAGCCAGGCCGAGGACACTGCTGTGTGTGTCCCTTGCCTGCAGCCTCCATGTGCTCCTCCTACCTTCAGCATGCCCAGCCCCTGAGGAGTGTGTGCGTATCTGTGCTCTGTGGAAGGGGGTGTCAGCTGGTGTTTGGAGGTGTGTGTGTGACCTCCCTAGCCTGTGTGTGTGTGCTCTGTGGAAGGGGGTGTCAGGTGGTGTTTGGAGGTGTATGTGTGACCTCCCTGGCCTGGGTGTGTGTGCTCTGTGGAAGGGGGTGTCAGCTGGTGTTTGGAGGGGTGGGTGTGACCTCCCTGGCCTGTGCATGTGTGCTCTGTGGAAGGAAGTGTCAGCTGGTGTTTGGAGGTGTGTGTGTGACCTCCCTGGCCTGTGCGTGTGTGCTCTGTGGAAGGGGGTGTCAGCTGGGCTTTGGAGGTATGTGTTTGACCTCCTTGGCCTGCGTGTGTGTGCTCTGTGAAAGGGGGTGTCAGCTGGTCTTTGCAGGTGTGTATGTGACCTCCTTGGCCTGCGTGTGTGTGCTCTGTGGAAGGGGGTGTCAGCTGGTGTTTGGAGGTGTGTGTGTGACCTCCCTGGCCTGGCTTACACCATCCTCAGTTTAGAGATTGCCATTCAGATGGTGCCTCCTTGACTTCCCTTGCTGATTGGTGGGGAGAGTCTGGAAGGAGAGTGTCTGGGGCGGGGGTGGGGGAGTAGAGCTGATGTATTTGACCCAGAGCCTTGGTGCTGTCTGCCCTTCAGCAAGGCCACTGCAGGCTCCTTCACAGTTGTGGATGCTGCCTGGTACAGTGTCATGCTTGCTATACAGAACATGTTTCGTCCACATAGGTGGTGCAGTTGTCACTGTACCTGCAGAAGGAGGCTGAGACTACACAGGGCATGTGCAGAGACAGGATTCACTTAGTGACAGTTTATGTGGAGTCTGGACATGAGCATGCTCATTTGCATCCCACAGTGAGCTCCTGTGCCTGCAGGGTGGGCCTTTCTTTCCCCACGTTCCAGATGAGCCCCAGATGAGCCTGACGCACATGCGGAGGAGCAGGGAGGAAGTGGGGGGATTGCTCATGTCTTTGGTCTGGGAATGGGAATGGCTTTACTGGTTCTGACATGAGGTTGAGGTTGCATAGCTATATTTAGAGTTACACAAAAATGTGATGGCGCCTGTGACTCAAAGGAGTAAGGTGCTGGCCCCATATGCTAGAGGTGGCAGGTTCAAACCCAGCCCCAGCCAAAAACTGTAAAAAAATAAAAAAATAAATAGAGTTACACAAAAGAGTTGGAAGATGGATTAGTTTTTTTTGAGAGATTTACTTTGTCATCCTTAGTAGAGTACTATGGCATCATAGCTCACAGCAATCTCAAACTCTTGGGCTTAAGTGACTCTCTTGCCTCAGCCTCCCAAGTAGTTGGGACTACAGGAACCCATCACAACGCCTGGCTAATTTTTAGAGATGAGGTCTCACTCTGGCTTAGGCTGGTCTTGAACCTGTGACCTCAGGTAACCCACCTGCCTCAGCCTCCCGGAATGCTAGGATTATATTTGTGAGCCACTGCACTCAGCCTGATGGATTAGTTTTTGTGAACTTTTGTCAGGATGACTTAGCTCTTTGCTATGGGGTGTTCTTCCCTTGTCTGCTTGAGTGTCCTTACAACATGGCCTCCACCTCTAGAGAGCAAGTGTTTCAGGGCAAAGTGCAAGAAGCAAGTTGCAAGGCCTTTTGTGACCCTGCCTTAGAAATCACATACTGTCACTGACTTCATAATGTATTTGTCCGAAAGTTCAGCCCACACTCATGGGAGGAAAATTAGGCTTACTTTTTGAAGAGATTAGTATAATACATTAGTGGTCAAATTTTGGAACTATCACAAGGCCATCTGGGGCCTTTTCCCAACCAACTTGTTAAACTCCTCGTGAAGTCACATAAAAACATATACATTGGAGGGCTTCTGAAGAGGGAACTTTGTTCCACTGGAGGTGGAAATGCTCCAGACCTTTCTAATGGTTGGCTTTTTATGTACCCAGGGCTGCATTTGGCCATTGTCTTTTTTTTTTTTTTTTGAGACAGAGCCTCAAGCTGTGCCCCTGGGTAGAGTGCTGTGGCATCACAGCTCACAGCAACCTCCAACTCCTGGGCTCAAGAGAGTCTCCTGCCTCAGCCTCCCAAGTAGCTGGGACCACAGGCGCCCGCCACAACGCCCAGCTATTTTTTGGTTGCAGCCGTCATTGTTGTTTGGTGGGCCTGGGCTGGATTCAAACCCACCACCTTAGGTGTATGTGGCTGGCGCCTTAGCCACTTGAGCCATAGGTGCTGAGCCTGGACATTTTCTTGATCTAAGTATGTATTATCATTTATATAAAGATTCTCAAAATAATGGAAAGTTTTGCCATTTTAAAAATAAACCTTAGGTACTAAAAAGTGACCAGGTACTAAAAAGTGACCACATGTCTAAGTTTGAGGCCATACCAGTTATACCTGGTCCTGGTATAATTCCTAATAATGTTCATTTCACTCACTAAATTGCCCTGTCTGGACTATAAATACTATGATTTCTCTGCCTGAATGCTGAATCTGTCTCAGTAAACATGAAGACTTGATTCTGTCCTGGTGATGGTTAACTAGAGGTGTGGGTCGGTCAGAATCATCTGAAAGCTTTGGAATAAAGGTAGGCCTTAGTCATCGGCAGGTGATACTGACTGAGCCAACATAGGCCATGTGGGACTCCCAGAGTGTGTGATTCGTACATTCAGTCCCACTAAACATTTATGCATTCCATCCGTTTACCCACTCGAAGTGGAATTAATCAAGATGGTGTTCTGGTTCTTAAGGAGGCCAGTCTGGATGTTTTGTTTAGTCTAAAAAATCTGTATACATAGAGTACAGTTGTTTTCTGTGCAAAAACTTCCTCTCCAAAAAAAGTGTGCTTTTAATGCACTTCACATGTTTTAAACTAAGTTGCTTTGGGAAAGGCTGTCGAGTCCAGACTGCAAGCAAGCTCTTGTACTATACTTAGCACCTGACTGAGTGATCAGTAACATCAGAATGGCTATAAATCCTCCCAAGGAAATGTCTACTGTGACATAAAACTATTCTGTAAAACACTTTCAGTGTGATTTATCTAATTATTTTCCTGTAGATACAATTTGTTTGTGTGAAAAAAAAAGGTTATCCTAAGTAGTACTTCGGTTAAAAAGCAAAGCCAAAAATTAATCAAAAGAAAACAAAAAAGACCAAGTGAGGCTAAGGGTAATTTTTTTAAAAAAAGCTTTTTATTGCCTTCATTTAGTCAAATCTCTCCCATCTCATGACAAACTGTACAATAAAGCTGTGTATGTATAACTGAGGAGAGCGCTCTGAACATAGACATAACACAGGGTGATAGAGATACATGTAGAGTGCTGCAGAAACTTCCAGGAAAGAGGGAGCATTGTTGGAGGGTGGGGCAAAGTCTGGCTTCTTTTTATGCAAGGTCGTCTCAGAAAAGGGTTTTGCTGAAGCAGTTCTTAAATATAATATTTCCAGACCCAGCACAGCCAGGACAGAGTGTCTGTAAACAGCCCGCTAGGGTTAGCTCATGTTATTGGGGGTTTATTTAATGGGGATTTAAAAGAATTGCTCAATTAGGGCACTTGGGGGTTTATTTAATGGGGATTTAAAAGAATTGCTCAATTAGGAGAGTGAAAAGATGTGGAGAAGCAGATGTATGTGAGACTGTGAGGACTAGAAGCCTTTCAGCAAGGTTAACAGGACAGTTGAGGAGATTAGGTTGCCCTTAAGTGCCTGGACTTTGGTGACAGTTCTTGGATGCATCCTCCATAGGGCCTGGGAGGGGAGGGGCACCGGAGGGTGTCCCCGGGAGGGAGTCACACACCCCATTCTCCCCAGGACATCCTGTTTGCTCTGCTGGGTGGTCCTAAAGAGACCAGTCTGCATTCCTCACTGTGGGCACATCAAGGCATCCACAAGGTTATTTCTTTGGTTCCATTTAATTAGGTAGTATTAAAAAAAAATGACTCGGAGCAGTGGCTCAATGCCTATAATCCTGGCACTCTGGAGTTTGAGGCAGGATCCCTCAAGATCGGGAGTTTGAAATCAGCCTGAGCAAGAGCGATTTATTAAAACTAGCTGGGCACTGTGGCAGGTGCCCTGCAGTCCTTGCCTCAGGAGGCTGAGGCAGGAGAATCACGTAAGCCCGGGAGTTGAGGTTGCTAGACCTGGGCAGCAGAGTCAAATCCTGTCTCAAAGCAGAAAACAGAAAAGAACAATTTAGAAAATTTGAATACATGATACTGGTAAAACTTTTTAATTCTACATAAATTGTATACACACAGAAGCTAACATAGACGGCTCGGCGCCTGTGGCTCAAGCGGCTAAGGCGCCAGCCACATACACCTAAGGTGGCAGGTTCGAATCCCCAGCCCAGGCCCGCCAAACAACAATGATGGCTGCAACCAAAGAATGGCCGGGTGTTGTGGCGGGCGCCTGTGGTCCCAGCTACTTGGGAGGCGGAGGCAGGAGACTTGCTTGAGCCCAGGAGTTGGAGGTTGCTATGAGCTGTGATG